>JAIPUU010000754.1:0-56447 GCA_020466095.1 Chlorops oryzae
CCTCAAATAATTCAAATGTTTTTTGGTCGTCTAATGCTGCTTACAGACTATTGAATTTAACTGATATTAGCATTTATCGCTGCATTTAACCTGAATTTATCTTCTTTAAATGCAGAAATAAAATCATGAGTTTAGCTGTTTCATATGGCAACACTTTCCTTTTTGGTGCTAAATTCAGATTTTATTTTAAATGCTAAAATCACAACAGCTAAATTCAGTTAAATCCAATAGTCTGAAAGCGGCATTATACAACTTTCTGAGAAACCTCCATATCGAACAAAAAAATATAGACACAAACATGTATCTTTCGCTATTTAAAATTTCCCTACTTCTCACGGCGAGCAAAAAAAAACAAATCTTCAAAGAATTAATATTCAAGCAAAAGTCTTTTTGACTCTCAAAACCTTTCTATCAAGAACAATTTTGCTTGCTGAAAATGCTTTTTGATCAACCACACTTGGCAAGCAAAAGCAAAGTACTTGCCAAAAGTGCTTTACTTGCCAAGTGGGAAATCACCTTGAGTTGAATGTGAATGGATGTTCGACATGATTGAAAGTGAACAGAAGGAGGGCAATAGTTGTAGTTGCAAAATTCAGGTCCTGGAAAACGTGTAGACTTTCGTTCATGTGAATGTGTGTGCATTAGACTGTACCATCTTATATGGAGAAAAAAAAAAGTGCGCCGTATACCAGCGAAAATGACGCATTTTTGCAAGACAATAACAAAAAGAAAAAAAATTTTTTTTTCGATCGAACCTAGAGGTCGCGCATTGGTATATTTCTTCATATCTCTAGTGTTTACAGTCGGATTTTAAAGTTTGATACATCAATGTTTTTGTCGCAAAGAGACCAATATGGCCTCTTTAGAAGTCATTGACCTCAGGCGTACCGTTCTAGTACTTACCCCCAAGATCTCAGTGCCTACCACCCTTATGTACCGCTCTAATATCAAAAAAATAAAACCCTTAAAATATCATCAAACTTCTCTTCAGGAAGTATATCGATATTTCCAACATAACTATTGTTAACTAAATTTTGAAATTTTTTTAGAGTTATTTTGTTCACTGTTTGGTCCCTATCTATCTATGAGTTTAAGTTTGGTGTTCCAAATTAACATCAAAATGTACTTTGAGATATGCCAAGTAATTTTTCCGAAAATACTGTTGTAAAATGACGCATTAGGGAACTATAACCGTTTAATATTCCAAAACAAGTAAGAAAGCTAAAGTCGGTCAAGCCCGACTTTGAAATACGCAGCGTCCCGACATTATTGGCGCACAGTGTTACGAAAAAACTCACTTTTTGGTCGTGGCAGTGGGCGGGCCACATACGTTTTTTTCCTACACCTTTCATTCGTCTTGGTCAACCTATGTTGCGAATTTGAAGCTTCTACGCGTTTTACTTCACAAGTTACGATAAACCCTTATTTGTGGGCGTGGCTCGAGGAGGACGGCGTCCATTTTTTCCAGGATATGTCCCTCTTCGTAGTTTACCATTACACCAAATATCAATGAAATGTGTTGAGTGGTTCGCAAGTTACAAGCATTTAACTGAAAACATTTCATTTGTGGGCGTGGCAGTGGGCGGATGTCTCCCATTTTTACTTAGGATCATATTCGGATCCCGATATACCTGTGTGCCTAATTTCGACTTGGTTGGTACAGCCGTTTCGGAGGAGATCCGACCACGGACAGACGGACGGATAGACGGACGGATAGACGGACATGTTTAAATCGATTCAATTTTTGATCCTGATCAAGAATATATATATATATGTCTTTATCTACGGAGCTTAGTTACAAGCTGTTACAAGATTTGCACAAAACTAGTATACCCTGCTTACGCTGGGTATAAAAATCCGAGAGCCGGAATAAGTAATCATGCAGTATGTATTAATATTTCCATAGCAACGATGCTACATCGAAAGATAACTGCCGCAGGAATTCCATTGAAATTATTGTTTTGACATGCATATAATCTGACAACTGTTCGGTTATCCATGCGATGTGAGCTGGGAAATTCGACATCTGAATTTGAAAATGTGGCATCACATCAAAAACATAAAAAATTCATCGACGTTGCCAACATGGAAGATGTTATGTCTTCGAAATTAATAAAAAAAAGAGAAGATGGAAAAGTTCTCATCCGGAATTTTCGTAAACCAATTGCATGATTACCGCAGGAAGTTGATTTAAATTAATTTGTTCCTTACGTCATTCACGTTGAAAAATGCAAAGAAGTTTTGTTTAGTGAAATTCTCTCAGCACATTCCAGTTCAGGGCCGTTCCACAATCATGTATGTATGTATGTATGTAACGTATTTAAGCGAAATTTCAATAAAATACATTTTTTAAATATACATATGGGCAATTCCATGGTAACTCGCGTTACATTCAGAACGCAATTTTAGTCCTTTATTCAATGTTTTTCTTATTTTTTTTAATTTTCAAAATGTACAAACATGTTTATTTTGAAAAAAAAAAAAATATTTAAGATAAAAAGTAACAACAAAATAAATTTTTTGTTAGAGTGGTTTACTAAATAAAGACTTAAATGTGTTGGTAACTTGTGTTACAGTTTTCGGACAAAGATTTTTAAGTGATTATTTGGTTTTATGAATTCTACGAAACTATGTGGATTCAATAACATTTGTTTTGTTTTTTGTTTTAAAAATAAAATGAAGAGTTTAAGTGACTGATACACGATATCAAACTACCCTGTAGTAAACAGTTGGGCAATTCTCTGAAAAGAACTAGTACCTTTACCAGAACTAGAAGAACCCAGTGCAATTTTTGGATAAGCTTCCACCATAACTATACTAGTGATAATCGGAATAATCGTATCCGTTCATCAAAGTTGAACTACAAATCAATCGATAATGACTGAAACATAAATGCTTCTTCCCATTATTTATTTAAGGAAATAGTGGGAAAAAGTCAACATTTCTAGTACCTTTTTCCCGTTAATAGCACTGGTATTTAACTGGTGAAAATTTTACCAATTGCTTATAAAAGTACAGTGGTCGTCCAATTATAACGAACACTCGCTTTTACGAATTCGTGATTTAACGAACAGCTTAAAATTTTGCATTGAAGGTTCTATATTACGAACGAAACGAAAAATTTTGTTCGATATAACGAATATTTTTTTTTTTTGCAAGCCAATTCCTTTGTATTTATGACTATTGTAGGCATGCTTGTGTATT
The DNA here is from genome assembly GCA_020466095.1 of Chlorops oryzae. Lineage (NCBI taxonomy): Eukaryota > Metazoa > Arthropoda > Insecta > Diptera > Chloropidae > Chlorops > Chlorops oryzae. Next base: position 3,205 of record JAIPUU010000754.1, read on the forward strand.
CAATTTATGTTTGTCGCCGTTATATTGCGTGAAAAACAAGCATCGACACGGCGTTTGTTTGGCAAAGAACGTTGGGGGTAGAGTACCCGGCGGACTATGAGTGCAAGCATATTTTCGTATTGTTAGCGTTTTAGTTAACGGTTGTTAGCAATAACCGATTTTTTTTAAACTAAATCTGTGTAAACGGGTCCTTTTCTTAATAAAAGCTTGTTATTGCTTGAAAATGGAAGATTTTGGTGCAAAATTTACTGTCCAATATAACGAATTTTTCGAATTTACGAACAAGCCGTGCAACATAAGATTCGTTATATTGGACGAACACTGTACTAGAATAGTTCTGGTGCCTACCGCGCTAGTGCTTTCCTGTACAGATGTTGTACTGATTTTCTACAGAATTTTATATGGGCAAGGGTATAGAAAAGAACTAGTACTGGTGGCTTTTGCACTAGTAAAGTACTAGTACAGCACTAGTTGAAATTTCTGCAGGGTAGCTTCAATATTTTTAGTTGTATGCATTTTTTCATTTCACATACAGTGTTCGTGTAATGGAAAAACCAACACAACTAATAATATTGAAGCAAGTTTGATATCGTGTATCAGTGGCTTAAGGGGATAAAAAGTTGCCCGGAAATAATGCTGGTGGCGAATAATAATCATATAAACAAGCCGTAACTCGCGTTACAAGAAATTAGTAACTCGCGTTGTATGCGATTTTTATACAAATAAATTCAAAATAATGGAGGTTCAATTTATTTATAAAGCATGAAAAGAAAATATAATTTAATAAACATGTGTACATAGCGGAGTTAGCTGCAAATGACCTTACTGAGAGGGATGTCGTCTTCACTTTCGCTATTATAGCTTAGTAATTCTGTATTAACCGAGGTCGTTTCCGCAAATCGTTCGCTTATATCTGCAGATATTTGGGCCATTCATTCTTAATTTGCCACCATCCTAATAATTTGAATGCATCTTCGCTATGCCCGGTATTTGTGCGGCATTCTTAAAAACAGTTTCGAGCTTCATTTTCCTCACAGTTTCTTTGATTTCCTGCATTGAAATTTGGATAACTTGCATCGTTGACTCTTTTGCCGCTTCTGCAAATTGTTCAGCGTTGAAAACAATGGATTCTCGTCTGAGCACACGGCTTCGGATAAATCGTTTCAAGAATCCACCTATACCATCAACAGGACCTTTGCCGTGGGATGTTGCAAAATAGTTCCACATTAAATATTTCTTGTTTCTTTTTGACAACGTTTTTAAGCCTTCAACTATGAATCGGTTTTTGAACTGCGTAACTGGTCCATCAGACCATATTCGAACTTGTTTAACAATTTCTGGCAAGCTTTCTAGAATCTTATTTACGTAGACTAGTGCAGTGGTTTTGTCATGATGTCGATTATCTGAAACAACGATGACGGAATGTTGTACTCCAAAATACCACAACGATGCAGTAAACAAAGTAATTTGAGGTTGCACCCAATGAAAGCTTTGAACCTCGTCTTGGGCTATGCAGGTATAATTTTTTGAAAAGTCTATTTGCAAAAGTGCAACAGATGAGTCATAACTTGCGGAAGACACAGCAAGTTTATCTTTCCGGAAGGAATCTGCTTGGCACCTTTTTATAAAAGAAGCTCGGTGTTTTATTAAGGATATGTGCAATTAAGTCCATAGTTGAACCAGTTATTAAAACCTTAGTAATTTTGCGATTGATTTCGTTCCATTCATACTAAGTGACTTTAGATAGTGTTTCTCCAGACGCTTCTGCATATTGGCAAAGTCTATTATGCAGTTAATTTTTGCAGTCTTTGCAAGAATTAAGCCAGCACTCTTCTTTGGGGCTTGCGCAAAGCATGGACTCAACAAAATTGCTACTGTACGGTGGGGTATTTATGACTTTGTGTAACGCGTTTAGAGCCAGTATATTATTTTCATGGTACTTACAAAGGCATACATTGTGAGGTACTTTGTTGGATAGGTATACATACGTGCTTAGATCGCAATTGGGCGAATTTGCTTTTTTTACAAACGTTTCCATGTTCTCTAACAAACATTTCATAAGTATCGAAAACGGTCGTATATAAATATCGGATTTGAAGCGTTTGCTTTATACTATTGCTTCGAATGATAACATAGTCCTTAATTCCCGTGCGACATGCTGCTTATGTCATCACGCTCATAAAAATCCCTTACTTTTTTTTCATCGTCTTCACTCACGGCCAGTGCGAGACTTTTTGAAGGTGAAGGATGGAACTGGCCAATATCAACACATTATTCAAGAAGTTTCTCAAGAACAATCTTCCTCTTAGTTGGTCATTTGGGTAATGTTTTTCGAGTTCGTGAAAGAGCCTTTCCCAGAGTTTGAACATTTGCATATCCTGAAATACGCTTTTCATGAGCTGTAGACAGAGATTTCTTCTTCTCCTCCCTGAATTTTTGAACGCGCTGCTTAGTTTTTAACCGGTTAAGTTTAAGTAAGGATTTTTTTTAAAATTCAGGAAGCTCATTAAGGGAGGCTTGCCTTTTCAGTCTGCTCTTTCGGCATGCTTCTTTTTGATATTCCTTATATTCCTTTTACTTTCCTTCTTTTCTCAATTTTTCCCTTCTCCTTCTCATCTTTTCTGCTCCTGAATATGGCATTTTGGAGCCAACTTCCAAAACTGCTAGGTACTGGTAACTCGCGTTAAAAGAAATGAAGGCTATGCAAATGTTTGGAGGGCCAGTTAAAATTCTAATGTTATGTTTCAATTGTACTTACGACTAAGAAAGAGAATAGGAGATTTTAATCGAATTAAATTGAAAACGCAAAAGTAATCCAGAAAAAACGGCTTTCGGTAACTCGCGTTACAAAAAAAAAAAAAAAACAGCTGTGAACATTTTCTCGAGTTTTTCACAGATTTGAGTTCGTCCAAATTGAACATAACCCTACAAATCATTCAATGTGCAAGAAAGAGACAAATCATGTAATTTTTTTTAAAGTTAAAAAAGTAATGAACTTAAAAATTAAATGGTATGATATGCAGTGAAAATCAGTTATGACGATGTCGAAGGGACCAGCAAAATCCATCGTTATTACCGATAATCGCTATATCCGGTAACAGGAATTAAGAAGAATTAGAATAGCTCAAACCGATAACACTGTTCGGCAATGAAATCCTCCGTTTGAGTTTGAATAGTGGCTCTAGTAGATTTTGGCCTGCTGAATAATTGAAAAATATCACAAAAATGCCGTTACGTAAGGATTTCGAGAAAATCGCGTTTGAAATTTATAGCACCATTGATTCATTTAAACTAATTTTTCTCCAATGTGACTTAAGCTTTTTTAAAATTTTAAAAACTTTTGTATTTTTTTACCCTTTCGCCCCTACTGGGACAATACGTCCCAGCCATTTTCAACTCTTCATAACTTCTTTATTACTTCGAATATTTCCATATCTCAAATACCCCAATAAAGCCTGAACAATTCTGTGTGGTGAAATTTACACCTGTGGTGAAAAACATGCATATTGACATAACGCTGAAATGTCATGTATAAAAAGTCAACGAATTTTTCGGACGTGCATATAAGTTTTTTGTAATGTTTTCCATGAATAGTGATCCTGTGGCCTTATCGTGTAATTAAACTTTGAAACATTAAGAGGGCAGGCGTGTCCACACATTTTGGAGTCAGGAAAGGATCAAAAGGTAAAGTTATAGGTGTTTTTTTCGGCAGTGGGATATATTGTCCCAATATGGTTTTAAGTGGGATATATTGTCCCAATATGTTTATTTAATGGGATTTATTTTCCCAATATATCTATTTAATGCGATATTTTATACGATTTTATATATAATGTCCCACCTAAAAAGATTATTGGGATAATATATCCCAGGATAACGGACAGGATAACATACTTTTCAAGTACACCAAACATCTTAGAAAATCACACTATATTATAATCTGCTGTCAGAATGGTAAAAAAGGCACGCGTTTTCGAGAAAAAACTCAGGGGCGAAAGGGTTAAATATCATTCTTTAATTTTATATAAAAAATATTTATAAAATGTTTAAATGAATCGTGTAAAATGATGCTCAAAGTAAGAAAATTGAAAAATTTATATAAAATTTTCATTATTGTTTGAGTTTAAATGAAAATAACACAACCCTTAACAGCCTCTTTTTCTATGTCGGTATCTTAAATGGCAGGCCAATCAATTTTGTGCAGAACATATCAAATCTCAGAACTGTAGCACAAACCTCTTTCACGATATAAAGCCTTTTCTAAAATAACTCAATTCGAATTTTCGTATACATAACAAAACATAACTTCGAACTGAAAAATCCACTTGTTTTTCGTCTCGAAAAGCAATTATGACCAGATTGATTTGAAATATTGGGTCAGGAAAAAATAAAGTTCAATGCTAAGAAATGACCAGTGAGTATTGATACCGTTTGAGATATGGCGGCGTTACTTAGTCCCACTAGATATCTGGTGCGTCTTTTACTCAGAGATGGCCAGGTTTGTCTGGTAATCCAGCAGGAATCTTCCGCAAACCAGCGCTTGTTTGCGAGGTTTATGTATTCTTGTTTAATGACGAGTTTCACCGTTGCCAGGGGAACCCCGGTATTGGCAAAGGAGATATGGGATTGCAATGTACCCATTTAAGCAAGTTCATCTGCCTCGCAGTTTCCTTCTATGTCCCCATGTCCCGGTATCCAGACGATGGATACCGAGGAACGTTCCGCTATCTCATTAAGAGATATCCGGCACTCGTAGACAAGTTTTGATGTGGATTCAGCCCCATCGAAGGATTGGACAGCCACCTGGCTGTCAGTCAAAATGTCAATAATCCTGCCAAAAACTTCAGTACGCATGAGCCATCTGGCGACGCAGTTAATGGCCATGACCCCTACCTGAAAAACGCTGCAGTGGTCGGATAGGCGAAGGGCATGTAATTAGTGAAAAAATGGGCAGTTTCGGTTAGAGTTCGCTAAAAAAAAAATAGTGATAAGGGGATGGATCCTGTAAGCGAGTCTTATTTACAGACGAATCTAAGTATGATTTGTTTTGGAGCGATGGAAGAGCAAAGAAAAGGCGAAAAGCTAATACAGCAATGCACTCTAAGAACTTAGTTCCTACAGTAAAACTTGGTGGTGGTCATGTCATAGTTTGGGGCGGCGTCGCTTCTTCCGGAGTAGGAAACTTAGTGTTATTTGTGGATAATATGGACCGATATCAATATAAATGTATATTGGAACACAAATTGGAAAGCTTGTCCGAAAAATTTCAGCTTGGCGAGAGCTGGATCTTCCAACAAGATAACGATCCAAAGCACACTGCTCAAGTCGTAAAAGAATGGCTGTTATATTGTGCTCCTCGACAGTTGTATACACCCCCCAAAGCCCGGACTTAAACGTAATGGAACACCTCTGGGAGTTATTGGACCGGAAACTAAGGGAAAAAGGGAACGTAAGCAGCATTTCAGAGCTGAAAAGCAGACTCCAAGAAGCTTGGCAGCAAACTACACCCCTAGAGGTTCCAAACCTTGTCTTGCCAATGCCTTCTCGCTTGCAGGCGGTCATCGATGCTGAAGGAGGACCAACAAAATACTTAGTAATAAAAATCATTAGTTGGGAGGTCGTCATTACAGAGAAATTCTTTATCTTTTCAGGTCGTACATAGACTTTTGTCAACGTAGTTTTTCGTTTTTTATGAATAATTTCTTAAGTTTACATTGGAAATTCAAAAGTGCATTTAATTGTTATTTGAAATACATTTCAAACAAAACTGCGTCGTTACTGTTTCTTGTTTTGCTTTTGCACTCGTCAGGCAGCATAATTTGGGGTCGTACGTACTCTTTTGTCTGCCACTGTAGGAAGATTTCTCTGTAACTGGCCACCAACAGGTTGAGCTGTAGAGAATAATAGGTTCTACTACTATTTGATAAAGCCATAATATAGATTTGGGGGTCAAAACCCATCTTGCTACTATTGCCTTTTTGCAGCAATATAGGGCGCTTAGCGCTTTTCCCTCTCATTCCTTGGTGTTTTCTTTTCATAGGAATTTGGAGTCCAGTATAAGTCCCAAGTACTTGATTCGGTTGTTTAGCCGTAAAGTCACCCCATTAACTTTTGGTTTGTTAAAGGAAGGAATCTTGTACCTCCTGGGGAAAAGTACTAGTTCGGTTTTGCTGGCGCTAATACCCAGGCTACACTCTCCGCTCCAGCGGCAGATGCTGATACAGGTATTTTATTGTCAGGCTCGCCTGACTATAACACCCTTACTTGTTTTTTCATAAAAATATTGGCTGCAAGCTTTTTATTCCTTTAAAATTTTTATTCTTATTTATAATTATTACCTACTTATTCCTCAAAAAAAAAAAAAAAAAAAAAAAAAAAAAAAAAAAAAGAAACAAATAAGGGTGTTATAGTCACATAAAATACCCGACACAGACACACGTGTTCAAATAATTTTTAATACCAAGAGGTGTTTAAGGCCATTAGGGGCACCATATACTGACTTTTGTTGAATTTCTTTATGAAAACCGCCCTTTGGCCACACCCTTTTCCAATATTTTTGTTTTGTAATCGGACGCCTTAATATACGCTCAAATTCTAAGTTTCAGTGGAATAAAAAATCCGATTTTGGGGCAGTTTTGAGATTTTTGTGACAGACCCTAGTACTGGTTGTACCCTTTTTAATGGACCGATCAAGGACATTTTTTGTAAGGATGTTAATGGCTACAAACGAAGCATAACTGCCAAATTTTGTTCAAGTCCCATTTGAAATTCGGGTGTAGGAGGCATCTTTCGAAAAACGCCCTTCGGCCACGCCCACTTTTTCTTTTTTTTGGAAATTGAATAACTTGACTTCAAATATGTTCAACTATCAAATTTCATCAAAATATCTTGAAAAACTTCGATTTAAGAGCAGTTTTTGTGATTTTCGTAACAGACCCTAGTACTGGAGGTACCCCTAAAAGTGGTCCGATCGGGTCCATACTCAAACTTGTTCTTACTTGTGCTTGTGAGTAAGCATATCAAATTTCATCAAGATAGCTCAACTCCTTCGATAAGAAAACTGTATACAAACAGACGGACAGACAGACAGACGGACATGGCTAAATCGAATCTCCTGGCGACGCTGGTTATTTCTATATATATTTTGTATATCCTATCTCAACTGGTTCTGGGAGTTACACACAACCACACAAACGCAATATACCCTCGACACAGAGTGTGTCGGGTATAATGACGCTCGCCTGATCGGGGATTGAACTCACCGACATCAGATCGTCGCCCGGGGATTCATCAGCTCTACGTGCAAAAAACACATTTCGAGTAAATCGAAGTTAAAGTTTGAAACTATTTTTTTCAAAAACTGTACGATAAGGTTTTTTGTGTGTTTCACTATTAATTTTTGAAAGAATACTTATTCGAAGAGTATATTTTCGAATCTTCGATCTAACGCATAAAAGGGTATTTTATGGCTTTAAAAAAAAAACCACTTTGCTCTACACGCCATTTCAAACATATTTCGCTGACAATGTAATACATAGAGCAAAGTGACATTACCCAGCCGGACTTTTTCGCATAAAGGAAAAATTCATTAATGTTTTCACCGATGATGTCAAGGGGAAAGTTAGAGTACTTCTAAATTCTAATGACATTGTCATCGAAAAAAGATGTTATTCATCGCAATTCCCATGACATAGTCATGGAGAAAAGATGTTATTCATCGCATATCCAATGACATTGGACACAAAACCGTGTTTCATTTTCATTTCGTATCACTCCCGAACGATGACATTTTCTTGCGAAACAGAAAGTATCCACTCCAATTTCGATGACCAACTGGTGACATGTCCTCTCATGACGGCCAATGCCGTTTGTGTGTAAATTTCATTAGAAAGTGGGTGTAGAAACAGGAGGAGTCGCGGCTCTTATGTCATGCTGAAATCATTGATGGTTTCACCGGGACTTTTCCTGCTGGGGAATGCACAAAATACAAACATAAATAAATATATGGATACCCAATAAACACAAAACCGAGGACGATATCGTAACGATATCGAGACGAATTCGAGAAAACCGAATTTCTCGATATCGCGATTTAGGCTCACGACGATATCGAGAAGATAGAATTTCTCAATATCGTAATTTTGGTGTCGCGAAGATATCAAGACGACTTCGCGAAAAATCAAAATCTCGATATTGTGATTGTGGACTCGCGAAGATATCGAGACGAATTCGAGAAAAATGAAATTCTCGATATTGCGATTTTGGACTCGCGAAGATATCGAGTCGAGTTCGCGAAAATCAAATTTCTCGATATTGCGATTTTGGCCTCGCGAATATATCGAGGCGAAACATTTTTAGCCCAATAAATACAAAAACGAAGATTATATCGCCACAAATTTGTTACGAATTTGAGAAAAACGAAATCCTAGAAAGTAGTTTAGTGAACTCGTTTTGAACTAGAAACACATAAGGGAAAAGAAGAAAAATAAGTAGGACCTAATAAACACAAAAGCGATAACGAGTTCGAATCGAATTCGAATCGAATTCGTAGAGCGCGAATCGCATTAAACGAATTCGAATCGAATTCGATTCGAACTCGTTAACGTTTTTGTGTTTATTTGTTTATTGGGTACGAAACTTTAATTCTCGAAGGTAGTTTTGTTAATTTGTTTCCAAATCGGTTCGGTGTTCAAATCCCACAGCCGGTGGATTCGAAAGCGTGGTTACCAGCAATAGAACCGTTTTTTTTTTTTTTTTTTTAAACCGAAAATAGTATTATAATAAGACTGTTATTTGAATTTTACATTAAATATAAAAATTAATGATTTTTTTGCTAATCGTCCGTTAACGATTCGACAGCGATGAAATTCTCGATTCGCTAGCGATTCGAGTTAAGGCTCGTTAACGATTCGAGAACGATGAAAATCTCGATTCGCTAATGATAAGTGACTCTCTCACGATATCGAAATCGTCTCGATATCGTCTCGAATTATCGTCGCGAAATATTTTTAAGAGAAAACGATATTGCCTCGATATCGTTACGATATCGTTGTGTTTATTGGGTATTGGTAACCAGACTTTTTGTTATTATACGAGGGCTGTTATAATATTAGGCGAGTTCCAGAGTTTTGCGGGCTCCTTTTGGATTTGGTTTTTTGTTTTTTAATCTGCTATGTAGATATGCTATGCATATTTCTTGAACATATGAGTCGTTCACTGGATAAAGGGATTGAGTCTAATTTGACGTTTTTGAGATTTAGCGTGGATACACTTCCTTTTATGACTTTTTTAAAAATTGTAAAAGAAGCGCCAGTAATTAATTTTGCAATTTCAATTTTGATTTTTGTTGTAAAAACTAATTTTAAAGTCAACGTCAACTGTTCTGTCGTTTTTTTCCATTTCATTCCCTTTATCCACTGAGCGACAAATATGATGATGTCGTACGAATGCCAATGCTTCGCTATTCTTTCAATACCTATATTTTTAACTTAGACTACTGTTTTACTTAAACAAAAAAACAAAAATTATCAACGATGTTACTCGAAGAAAACGGCATGTAGAGCAAAGTGGCTGTCGTCAATTAAAACCTTAACTTTGTACTGAAATTTTGCTCTATACGCCATTGAATGGCGTATAGAGCAAAAGAACACAAAAAAATTGTGTTTCAAGGGATATAGAGCAAACTGGAGATGAATTATCTCAGTAACTAGAAGATGTAGCAAAAAATGGATTGCGGATTTAAAAAATTTGGCATTGATAATGGGGGATGGCATCCTTAACTCAAATTCGTTAAAATGGCGTATAGAGCACATGAATCTCCGGGCGACGAGATTGTGAGGCAATATCTCTCATATCTTTTCGCTCTTCACATAATTTTTTTTTATAATTCATACGAAAAATGCTCAATTTTTTCTCTCTCTTTATTTAAACCAAAATGGTTTTAATTTAATTCCTTTTTGGCATTGTTCTATATAAAAACCAAAATGGTATTAAATTTAAACTTTAGTTTTTACTGTGTTAGTTGGGCGTTATAAACTATATTCCAGAGAAGTGGTGAGAGGACACCTCCGTGGGGTGTTCCTCTTGCCACTTTTCTGCTGAGATGTGTATTTCCTAAGGATGAGGAAATCGTCCTATTGATAAGTAGGCTACCCACTAAGTTGCTGATGCTGCTATCGACCTCTTGCTGGGAGCAGACGTAACATATTGTGGGCAGATATTATTGAACGCTCCTTCTATGTCTAGGAAAGCGGTAAGCGTGTACTCCTTATAACAGAGTTACAGAGTTAAAACTTTCAATTCTTTCTCTTCAATTTAATTCTGTAACTCCATGCAAGCTTTGTATGCGTGACTGTAACCAGAGTTGGAGATTTTTTTATATTTTATTAAACGATTTATTATTTATTGGATCACTCCTCTAAGATAGGAGTCTAGCAATAAGTTTTTTTTTAAATCTTACACTTAATTTGACAATATTACAATTCGCAAAGCATTTTCTTAATTGAAAAGTTTATGACTTAGTAGATAATTAGTTCATTGCGGGCCTCGGATACCGAAAACTAGGCTTTGCTGATGTGTGAAGAAACACGTGTAATATTGACGGTGCGGAAACGAAGATTTTAAGCAGCTAGGCTGTGCGTGGATTGCAAGGATGCATGGAGTGCACCCACCGAGTAGACGATCAGCTAGGAAAGCTGAGCTTATGAATGTGCGTGGATTGCACCTGCTGTTGTAGAACGATTTATAATTGCTGGCCGGTCATGTCTTTTCAATGTGTTCGATAATCCACGGGCGAGTGGATTTACATGTCTGCGCAATTTATTGAAGTATTTCCCTTTGATATTGGTGAACTCTGTTTTAACCAGTTCTACGTTGAGCTCTTTATGGATCCGTTCATTCGAAACAAACCAAGGAGCTCGTAATATAGTCCTTAGGATCTTGGACTGTGCTCTTTGCAGGATTTCTATATTCGAAGAGCTGGCATTTCCATACAATTGTAAACCATACGTCCATATTGGTTTTAAAACTTGGTTATATAGAAGGATTTTATATTCAAGCTTTAGAGGAGAGCGGCCATTTATTAACCAGCGCAAGCTGTTGGCTTTAAGCTTCATCTGGGTTCTCTTGGCTTCAATATGCTTACGCCATGTCAGTCGTTTGTCCAAATGAACACCGAGATATGTGACTTCCTCACATTGTGGGATGCGTACATTATTAAGGAAAATGTCTGGAGAAGCTTTTCTATTGAGCGCGAAATTAATGTGTTGACATTTAGGCTCATTAATTTTGATACGCCATTTAGCTTTGGATTTCGCTCAAGTGATCTTGGATCTGAGAAGTTGCGATACTTATGTATGTCCTTGTGCCGACTAAGTACCGCTGTGTCATCAGCACATGTTGAAATGATTATTCTATCGTTATTTGGAATATCTGCTGTGTATACAAGGTAAAGAAATGGCCCAACAACACTCCCTTGGGGGACTCCCGCGTTTATTTGAAAGGTTTTTGTAATAAATGAGTTATGTCTTACTTGAACAGTTCTATGTTTTAAGTATGACTCAAAGATCGCGTGAAAATTAAAGGGAAGTAATCTTCTGATTTTGTATAACAGTCCGTCATGCCAAACTTTATCAAACGCTTGTTGCACATCAAGGAATACTGCAGAGCAGTACTCCCGTTTTTCATAGGCAAGTCTTATTTCATTTGTAATCCGATTTACCTGTTCAATAGTACCGTGTTGTTTTCTAAACCCGAATTGATGTGAAGGGATAACGTTCTGCTCTTGCAGATAAGGTGTTAATTTAGCTATGAGTAACTTTTCGAATAACTTTGAGAGACAAGGCAGGAGGCTAATTGGTCTATAAGAGGATGTTTGGGTAGGATCTTTTCCTGGCTTAGGCACCATTTTAATAACCGACCGTTTCCAATCTTTTGGGAAGTAGCTGAATTCAATAATTGCATTAAATAAGACTGGTAAAAACTGTACTTCTACGGATGGTATATTTTTTATCATGTCCCGGGGCTTTTTTGCAGACAAGTTCATTTTTTATGATACCGACAATTTCTCTTGAACTGATTTGTATGGAAATTCTACGAGTGTTTTCGGACAAAGTTGGGAGAACATGCTCAGCATTGCTCGGATTCGGTTGGAATACCTTATTGAGGTGCAAAGCAAAAACCATAGATTTCTCTTCATCTGAGCGCGCCCATCCACTGTTGAGACACCGAACGGGTGTTTGACTCTGTACTGGGGTCTTCATAGAGCGGCTTGCCATCCACAAGGAACTACGATTTGAGCCTCCGGGCGTAAGGTTCTCGACAAAATTGCGAGTTCTAGATTCTTTCTCCCTATTTCAACTTGCTCTTAGCATTTTTTCTACTTCTTTTAGCTTGTTTTTGGCCAACGGAGAACGGACCCGCTGCCATTCGCGCCTGGATCTTCGCTTTTCTGCGGCGAGATTTTCGATTTCCCTGTTAGATAAGGCTTTTTTTGTTCTATATTTAGTATGAGGCTTAGATTTTTGCGCTGCTGATGCCAAATAAGAGTTAAAAACAGTTGAGGCATCGTCAATATGATCAATGCATTCAATTTTATAGTTAGTACGAATATGCGCACTTATGTGCTTTTTGCATTTTAACCAATTTGTGCCTGCATCTGTTAAGCTGAGTGGGCGTTCTACTGGTTCCGGATATTTGTTGAAAACGAATACAAATGGGGAATGAACTGAGGAGAGGTCGGATGTTGCTTTTGCAGAAATAAGCTCTCTTGCAATACCTTTAGTTATTCCGAAATCTAAGAGGTCTGGAATTTTTTGGAAATCTGTTGGCCAATAAGTTGGCTGTTTGGGAGGTACAAAGTCTAGAGAATTATTTTTATTGACAATTGCCTTGTATAATTGCTGACCCTTAGGATTGCACGTTCTGGAACCCCAGAAAGTGTGCTTTGCATTATAGTCTCCTGCTGCTAGGAACTTATCAACTTATGTCTTAAAGAAGTCTAAGAACATTTTTTCGGTTATGCTAAAACGAGGTGGGCATTAAATCGCCGATAAAACCAGATTTTTACCTCTCACTATTACGCAAAGCGTTGTTGCCTGAAGGAAGTCATAACTGTACGAGTCTAGAATTAAATGTTGTATTCTTTTACGAATAAGTATACCCGTGCCTCCATGCGCCTTGCCATCTGGGTGATTGGTTTGATAAAATATATACCCGGGGATTGAGAAGAAATTTTTGTTTGTTAAATGTGTTTCAGAGAGAAGCATAACGTCAACTTCTTCTTGATTTAAGAAATTCTGAATTTCTATCTTATGCTTGGGTAACCCGTTCGAATTCCAGGCACAAATTTTTAGGAAATGCATATTTCAGCCAAAAGTGCTGTCATTAATTGTGTTTGCATTTGCAAAATTCTGTCTAGTGAGCTTTGCAATGTTTGCATAAATTGGGACAAACTTTGAGTTAGAGTAGATATCATTATCTCAAGACTGTGTTACTGTTATTGTTAGTAGGAGCACTAATAGGGGTCGCGGGTTTTAGTGCATTTGAGTAAGAAACTCCTGGAGTTACAGGGTTCAAATTAAGGCTGTGAGAGGATAATGGTACCGAAACAGTAATATTTTTTGTAGGATTACAAGCTGATTCTTTTTGAATATTGATTCGTTTTTTCAGATCTTGATAAAAACTAGACAACCTCTGAAATTTGCTGAATGATTTCCATCGCAGTTACTACATTTAAGTAAATTGCGATCATTTTTTGATTTTTTATCACAGACGGAGCTGTGATGAAGCTCGCCACATATTACACACACGGTGCGCAATGTTCAACACGATTTTGTGTATCCAAATTCTTGGCAGTTGGCACATTGTATGGGACCATTTCTTTTATGTGGCTCTTCTACCGTTATTTTACGATGCAACAGGAATTGCAAATTGTATATCGGATGGATTTCGTTTTTTTTTTAAGCTTTAAGTTGTCCGGCAACAGATCAACTTTAAACATAGGCTGAGGAATTTTAGCTTTGTTTAATATATTTATAACCGATCTTGCGTGAAAACCATTCTCTTTTAGCGCACTCTTTATTTCGTTTGTGTCAACATCTGCTTCAAAACCTTTGATTACCACTGTATTACCTTTGCTGCTCTTCAGCTGGTATGTGTAAAAATTTGTATTCGCTCCTTCAACTCTTTTACAACTTTTCGGTAACTATCTTCCGTGTTTGTTTGAATTTTAGTTTCATGGATATTACCCCTAGTTAAGGGAACTACGTAAAAGTCGCTATTGCCTAATAAATTAGCTAATTTGGCAACAAGTGCATTCGAGCTCCGCTCGCGCAAATAGATTGGGGGCGGTTTAAATACTTTTTTTTGTTGATTTTCTGCTGAATTTTCATCAGAAATTGCAGCAAGTGGAGCGAACCAATCACCAATTAGTCTTTCTTGAGAAGCAGGAGTTTCCATTTTATGAAGTTTGGCCCTTTTGTCACTTTTTTCGGAAGGGCTTCTTTTCCTCTTCGTAATATTAATGTAACGGTGCATACCGATTAGCACCGCCTGCTGCTTGTTTTGCTCTTTATTCATTTCAGCAACTATTGGACTTTGTTTGGACGAATTAAGTTCAATTACAACTCAAGGAAGAGCGTCCGAAGGGGAATTTGGTAAAACACTCTTAGGAGTGTTGTTAGGGCTATTTTTCTTAAGGCTAAGAGAAATTTTTCCACTGGTAGAGTTCGATCTTATTCTTTCGAACTGGATTTTTATATTTTTGAATTGGCTTATACCTGGCTGTTCACTTGTAGACTGGTCCAGGTTGTCACCATATTGTGTAATTTCCCTACTGGGAATTAGTACATTTTCCCTACCGGGATGTTGATTAAGCCCAGATTTTAACTGGTTCGTGTGGCAGCTATTGGATGGTGGACTGTGTCCGATTGGCATCACTTTCGGGCAGAGCAGCTGGCTGCTGCAGCAGCTGCAGAGACCGAGTGTCTCTTTCCAGTGGCGTAGGAGTGGGGGTGATTTTGGGGACAAAAGCCCCCCGAAATTTTTTTAGCGCAGAAAATCCTTTACAGTCATCAGTCGTTAGGTGATTAGTAGCGCTTGAATGCGCTCAACTGCGCTTGTTTGGAAATCGATTTCCAAAAACGAGAAAAAGGTCGGAGTCACTGGAGTAGAGAAAGGAGCGGAAATATACTTTACGCTTTTTCTCAACACTTCGTACATTACGCAGCATACAAAACTACAAGCGAAACTTCGCCTTTGCTGGAAAAAATCGCTAAGACGGATGAGGAGAGCTTCTACAAACTGACTATGACCACAGTTCAACATGCACATGCATTCATACACTGACATTACAATCTCACTTTCCCGAGAGCACGTTTTCTTTTTCAGTCGAACTGACATAAATTGTTCTTCCTAGAAGCAAATTCAAAAAAAATTTGAGAGTGTCGCTTGTATGTTGTATGTTACACAGCATCTTTTAGGCCCCTGTAGTTAGCAATTGGGAAATTTTCTAAAAAGAACTAGTGCTTCTACTAAAACGAATAGAAATTGTGCAACTAACTTTACCTGAATCAACTAAGCTCCACTAGTGCTATCACCAGAACTTTTTTTTTTATTACTAGTTCTAGTGGCTACAAAGTTTCCTATAATGGGCTGATATAAAAAAAATAATAGGACATTTCAAGAGAAAAAATATATGCGTGCTTCCCAAAAAAACACTTCCATAATCCACCAAAAATTCGGGTAAATTTTTTTAAATAAAAAAAGGTGGGTTGGTGATAAGAGAACTATGTAGTATTTAACTGGTGGTTACTTGCTACAGGATAAGAAGTTTTAATCTATCCCCATTATCCAATTGGTTCTTATAGTACTAGAAAAGCGGTAGTTTTGTACTACACCTGGTAATTTTCAGTCGTCACTCGATGTTAATTTTTTACAGAGAATTGTATTAACAGGGGTATAAAGAAACACTAGTACTGGTGCAATTAAAACAAGTAAAAGGCTACAGCTGCACTGGTCGAATTTCCTGGAGGGGCCTTAGCAAGAGTACACATTCATAACTCTTCAAGTTACTCTCTCATTTCTCAGCTATTTGCTTTATGCTGTTTCCTCTCACCAAACGCAATACAATGCAAATGCAATTTCAAACAAAGACAATAAACTTTGCTATCTGAACGGCATAACATAAACAAAGACAAATTGCTGAGACAATCCCTGTAGGACCTAAATCAACCAGTATGACGGTCTTTACACTATGCGTGTTCACCCTGGGTGAGCACGCAAGGGGAACGAGCTTTTGGGCAAGCGGAATAGAGAAGTCAGCAGGGTAGACAAACACGCAAGAGCAGCTAAGCTCAGGGGTGCTTTGATTGTTTTCGTTATTTTGACATTTGTTTTCATATTTTTTTTCTTGTTTTCAAATTCGGAGCGCCGAAGAAGAATTTAAAATATCGGTTACGAAAGAAAAAGTTTAAATTTTGTGAAGAAATTAAATAATATAGGTATATTGTCATATAAAATAGAATAGTTACTCAACGCTTCTGCTCCATTTTAGTGAAATAGATCCAATTTTAAGTTAATTCATTTCAAGCTTATGAGTAAATATGAAGAAATCAGGCAGATTCTTTTTGCTTTTGTTTAGAACATTGCAAATAACATAAAATATTTTTAAAAAACCTACCTTTGTTATCTCTAAGGAATATAACTAATGAATTATTTTTCATTGTCTGGAAAACATGAAATGTTATCGAAACAGAGCAGAAGAGTTGAATAATTTTCACATCTTATTTTCCAAAATTTGGAGCTGCAATCAAGTCTTGCGCCATGGCAAGAATATATTCAATTATTTCATCTTTATTATTATTCATTTTATTCTTATCAATTTGTCGATGAAATATATGTAATATTATTCAAACTGTCAAAGATGTTTATGTTGTGAATAAGCGATGAAAACGATTTTTCTACTACGCCACTGTCCCTTTCTATCGCTCCTAGAATTTGGACGACAACAAATAATATACGAATGTCCGTATGTATATTCACTATACTTATCTTTATTTTGTGTTTCAAACACACAATTTACTGGTGGAGCGGCACAAAAACACTGCAGTCCTTCTTGGAGAATGCTTTTGAGCTTTGCTCAAATTAATGCAGGTTGCTCAATATATACTTTTTGTTGTTACAGTGAACTACGGATACATGCAACACGAATAAATGCAAAAACCTCATAAGTGCAACGTGCTTTGAAGTAGAGTTGTAAAATTTAAGAAAAAATCGATTTTCGATTAATCGAAGAACTGCATAATTATAAATCGAAGTCGGATTATTAATCGAAACAAAAAATCGATTAATTCGATTTATTTTTAATTTTTCCAAACTTATATATAATACCAATTTTTTGTTTTCTAAAGTTTATTTAACTCATATTTATTTACAAAGTTTATTGAAAAAAATAACAGAGTAACATAAAACAAATGCCGAGCTTAAAATATGTATCTATTCTCTTACATTGTTTGATAAAAAATAGGAAAATAACAAATAACAAGAACGAAGTTAAAATTTGTACTTATTTATACTCTGACATAACTTTTTGCAAAAACAAAATTAACAAAGTATTTCGCAAAAAGATATTTTCAGGTTAGTTTCTTAAAGATCATTCCATACCTTTTTATCAATATTTTGCAAAAATAAGATTTTGTTTAGCCTTTCGCTATCTAATCTATTTCTTTGTTCTGTCATTATGTTGCCTGCTATTGAAAAAAGTCGTTCTGATGGTACTGACGTTGCTACAATTGTCAAATACTGGTGTGCAACAGAGTGTAGTTTTGAAAATTGAGTTTTCATACCCTCCCAAATTTCTATAGGGTTTTCATTAAGCGGCCGTAACGGCCATTCTAAATAGCTTGAAAGTTCGTCTTTATATAGTTTTCCTTTCTTTGTTTGATCAATTTCAACCAGTTTTGAGTGGTTGCACCAAAGGCCGTTATTTTGTAGCGAAACAGTGAAATCATCTTTATCAGAATCTTCTGTGAAAGAGTCACATTCATTCTTCACGAGCGACCTTATTGTTTCCTCTGCTTTTTCGATTACACTGCGATCACTTAAGTAAATTTTTTTGAATCTGGGGTCTAAAATAGTCGAAGCTATATAGAAAGAGTTTTGTTCAATGTTTGCGAATCTTAACTTTATTTGTTTTAAAATCATTTTCCTAAAGACTTTAGGATTTGATTCTTTTAAACTTAAACCTTTTATTTGTTTAACTATGCAAGAAATTAAAGGAATTACTTTACTTATTGTGCAATATTTCTCGCCACAAATCTCTTTAGTTGCAGACTCTAATGGATTTAGTATTTCTACCATTGAAAGAGCTGTACTGATTTCTAACCCTGACAACATCGGTGGAGCTGTGTTGTGGTTCACAAAAATCTTGCCTATATGCGATCGGAGTTCCAAAAACCTTTCTATCATGTAAAATGTGCTATTCCAGCGAGTGATAACTTCTTGAATTAGCTTTTTATCAGTTAATTTACGTGATTCACTGCTTGCAATGCAGCTTTGCTTAAACCAAGTAACAATAGATTTAATTTTGTTTCTAATGTCTGCCAAATCATCGCATTTCAATACGCTTTGTGCAACCAGATTAATGCTATGCGCCAAACATGAAATATATTTCCCTTTTCCAAATGCGATTTCTACGGCCTTGACAATGCTAGCCGCATTATCAGTGACAGCAGCAGATATTTGTTTTTTCTTTATACACCATTCTTCGCAAGCTTTTTGGAGGGCATCTGCTATATTTTCAGATGTGTGACGATCTTTAAATTCATAAACACCTAAAACTACTGTGCAAAGCTCTAAATTCTGACAAAAATGCGCAGTAATCCCCTGAAAACTTTTCATGTTTAAAGTTTCAGACCAAATATCTGTTGTTATCGTTAATGAAGCCACATTTTCTAGTTTTTTGCGAAAATATAACACAGCAGCATCGTATTTCTTATCAATATTGCAACTAACAATATATCTAGTTGGCATTTTAAAACGTGGACAGACTTCCCTCTGTTATGAGTCAAACAGCAGAGCAGCTCATCTTGTAGCTTACGAAATACCGCTAGCGACGGCAGACTGCCAAAAATGCAAGCTGGCATTTTGGACCTTCATACAAGCGTGCCAAGTGCAACTTTACAACATAGGTGACCTTACGCAGAATCGCCGAGCATGCGAATTATGCGAATATGAGAATCGAATGTCGTGGGAACAAAACGACCAACAAACCCGGAAGCACACCTGCACAGATCAGCATCCGTCAGCAGGCCCATGACACCGTTCCCGAAGAACAAATCAGCGTCTGCAGAGCGCAGACTTAGGTTTAAATATATATAATAATAATAATAAAAAAAAAAAAATCAAGTATCTAAATTAACAATATTTGACATTACACTTCACATAAAAAAGGAGTAATTTCCCACTAGTTGCACTTCAAAGTTTAAAGAAAAGAAAAGCGAATTATTCAACAAATTATAAATATAAAATATATAAAATCATTCAAAATTATTTAAAAAAAAAAAATATATATATATATATATATATATATATATATATATATATATATATATATACATATTTGAATGGAAAAATATTCTGAAGAAAAAACATACAAAATTTAAAATTCAAATTGTTCGAAATCATGAAATTTAAATAGATCATACTAATAGTAAAAATTTAAATTGCAATAAAAGACTAAAATTTCGATAACATATATGTATATAGTTGTAAGAAAAATCAAAAAAATAGTAGCTTAAAACTGAATTATATAATTAAGAATATTATACAATTATTATATTATAAAATTAAAATATAGATTATAATCTGTAAGTCAAATTTTTGTAAATTACAGGTGGGAGACAGTTGAAACAAAGAAAATATATTTAATGAAAAAAAAAAAAAAAAAAAAAAAGAAAGAAAAACCCATAATTAAAAAAACAAGTTGAGTTGTGTCATAGGACACCAGATAAGAACGAAGTTCATTATGGTATTTATAAATGTTAGTAAATATAATTCGCTGCAAGGTTTTTCGCAAAACTCAATTGTTTTTATTAATCGAAAAAAAAATGTATACAAGACGGCTGTTTGTTGTTTTCAACTGTTTTTAACAAGCGAAAATGCGATACAGTATATTCTGCTTAGCTGCATTCAATTATTTTCCAGACAATTTTATGCACTTACGCGAAAAACGCACCTACCCGAAATTTTTTGCTGTATTTTTGAGTAACATATCAGAATGTCTTTAACAACACTTGAATTCTTAAAAGAACGCCGTCCAAATATTAATTTTATTAACAAACAAGTAAGAAAGCTAAAGTCGGTCAAGCCCGACTTTGAAATACCCAGCGTCCCGACGTTATGAGCGCACTATGTTTTGCTTCTCTATTTATGGGCGTGGCAGTGGGAGGGCCACATAAATTATTTCCCTACACCTTTCATTCGCCTTGGTGAAGCTATGTTGCGAATTTGAAGCTTCTACGCCTTTTACTTCGGAAGTTACAAAAATTCTCCATTTGTGGGCGTGGCAGTGGGCGGGATACATAAATTTTTGTTCCTACACCTTTCATTTGCCTTTTTCAACCTATGTTGCGATTTTGAAGTTTCTACGCTTTTAACCTCGGAAGTTACGAAAAATCTTAATTTGTGGGCGTGGCAGAGGGCGAGCCACATAAAATTTTTTCCTACACCTTTCCTTCGCCTTGGTCAACCTATGTTGCGAATTTGAAGCTTCTACGCTTTTTACTTCGGAAGTTACGAAAAATCTCTATTTGTGGGCGTGGCAGTGGGCGAGCCTCATAAAATTTTTTCCTACACCTTTCATTCGTCTTGGTCAACCTATGTTGCGAATTTGAAGCTTCTACGCCTTTTACTTCACAAGTTACGATAAGCCCTTATTCGTGGGCTTATTTGTGGGCGTGGATCACGGAGGGCGGCGTCCATTTTTTTCCAGGATATGTCCCTTTTCGTAGTTTACCAGTACACCAAATATCAATGAAATGTGTTGAGTGGTTCGCAAGTTACAAGCATTTTACTGAAAACACATTAAATTCATTTGTGGGCGTGGCAGTGAGCGGATGTCTTCCATTTTTAGTTAGGATCATACTCGGACCCCGATATACCTGTGTGCCACATTTCGACTTGATTGGTCCAGCCGTTTCGGAGGAGATCCGACCACGGACGGACGGACAGACGGACGGACGGACAGACGGACATGTCTAAATCGAAATTTTGATCCTGATCAAGAATATATATTATATATGTCTATAACTACGGAGCGTTATTCTGGCTGTTACAAGATACCGTAATATACGTTGCTTACGCTGGGTATAAAAACAAATAAGTACTTTGAATTACTTTCGCTACTTGAACGCATACGCTTATTATAAGTAATCGGACGCACATGGTTGCATTTAACCCTTAAATGCATGAGGTCGGCTCGCAGTATGGAGACCAAGGTAACCTAATGTAAAATCTCTCGCTTAGTGCACAGAGCGAAAAATACCCCCTAAATTTAAGAGGATTTCCATCTTAAATTGCATGGTGACCGAGGAGAGTGACAGGGGAAAAGAGTGAAGAAATATTTAGTAGAAAGTCATCTTAATTTTAGCTTACAAATCATCTTAATTTTATTGAAAAGGAAATCTAGTAAAAATAAGGGGAAAACTTCTTATTCTCTCTTCTTCTTCTCTTTTTTATGTCATAAAAAGTGCAAATGAGAGGAAAAACTGCTTGTTTCTAACCGATTATCATCTTAAAATTATTCAGATGCAAAACTTATAGTTTTTATGGGGTGTCATCTTAATTTTATTGAAAAGAAATTCCCTCTTATTTTTACTAGAAATCATCTTAATTTAATTGAGAAGATTTTCCTCTTGTTTTTACTAGAAATCATCTTAATTTTATTGAGACGGAATTCCCCGTTATTTTTATGGGGTAGTCATCGTAATTTCATTGAAAATCTAGAAAAAACAAGTGAGAGTGGTACTGTCGGGCAAGCTTGACCGTACAGTACCCTACTAGTTTTCAAGCTTATTACTGCATAAATACGCGTGGCAATGTACTTTATATAGTTATTAGAAGAAACAAGTAAAGAAATTTAAATCGGCTAAGCCGATTGCACACATACCTTTTTCTCAGCCTAAAATATGTTAAAACATTACCCTTCTTCTGTTGCAGTCGGGCAAAAAAAAAAAAATGTGTGTATTGGGTTAACTCTTGTGTTGTCCAGTCAAAATCAAATTTTTGCAAATTTCGCAGATGGTAATCATTGTCAAAATGTTACCGTAAGAGGGCATTAAGTATAGCTGAAAAATACTCAATTCAAAATGTGAGGATCAAATTTTTGCGAATTTCGAATTGTGGTCATGTTTAAAATTTAACCATAAGTGACGACTTTATTTGACGGCTAAATACACAATCAGAAGAAGCAAAAAAAAAAATCATTTTTGTATACAGATATGAGAATAAGAGAAAGAGTGTTTTTTTCTAATGTGTAGGATGATGACCATAAATATAGCGATGTCGCAATTTTTTTTCAGCGAAAGCTTAAGTCTACATAATAGCTATACACACATCAAATTTCAATAATCTGGGATGTATAGTAAAAAAGTTATCCACGAAAAACGTAAAAAATCGTGATTTTTGAAACTTCTGAACCACTTCCCACGACCCAAGAAGGGACTACGAAAAAAATTTGTATGCAGTTTTTCGGACATTTACCTGGTTCAAGTCCATGCCAAATTTCAATATGATAGCTTTCATGGCTTAGGAGTAAATTACGAAAAACTTAAGTGTGACCGACAGACAGACAGACAGACATGGCTAGATCGACTCCTCTCGTCACCTTGATCTGGAATATATATATATGTCTATATCTATCACGACTCCTTTCGTCTGTTACATACTCCGTGCCAAACTTAATATACCCTTTACTTCGGAAAAGGTATAAAAAGAGATTAGCGTTATCATAAGGGTCGGAATGACTTTTTCTTAAAAGAAATGTTTGCCAGAAAAGTGGCATTATTCAAAAAACTTTATTTCCGAGCTAATGATGAGAAATATTCTTTTTATCCTCGTTAATATTGTGTGTAAAGACCGACAGTTTGTGGTTATATATAATAGGCTACTAGATTCACTATACAAAACCAGCCCTGTACATAGTGCAACAATTTTAAATAATTTTTTTAAAGAAGTATGCCATGAGGAGGTTGCCTATTTGGCAACACTAATAATCAAAATGACTTGCTCTTTTTTTGACGGCTGTCGTTGAAGTTGTGCTAAAGTGAAGAGGTTAAGCTTTTGAGTTGCTCGTGCCTTTGCATATTTTGTGTTGCAAAAGGTAAGTAAATTGTATCAAATTAATGTGAAATAGAATTTTGTGCGATAAATAGTGAAATTTTCAATTATGTATGATAAAAAGTGTGAAAATATTAAAGAATTTTTAAAAAGATTAAAGATTACGCAGATACACATGCACATACATATGTATGCAAATAGTTGGTTTTGGTTCAGTTCCGTTATTGTAGCTTGAAATTTTTCTGTCAGTCCTGTTCCATACTAGGCGACAGTCGCCGGAGACAAATTTTGCTTTGATGAACAGAGAGGGCCGCGGAAGAGAGAGGGGTACTGTTCTCTCTATTCTCCGGCCGTCCCTCGCCATCGAAACAAAACGTGTCTCCGGCGACTGTCGCCTAGTATGGAACAGGACTCATGAACACTTGAAAATCAATTGCAAATAAGTATACTGGTGTCGTTTTACAGGGAATAGCCATCAGTTATGCTAAATGCATACGAATATGCAAAGTGTTTAAGTATATTTTTTTACGGTTTTAGCCTCTTCTGCAAAAAAGTTCTGCCAACACTAAATAAGGCATACAATTCGTTGTTCTTAGAAGTACCATTTTATGAAAATAAAAATATATTTTTTTAATTTTTATATATTTCGACCAAAATGAAATTGTATTTATCTTATTCTGGTCTTCTTTGGTCTAAATTCGCTTTTAATGAAATTGGAAAACAACCAAATTAATTTTTTTGTTTACCCGAAGTTTCGGCGATTTCATTTCGCCATCTTCAGGGGTTTCATTTTTATTTCTTTTAGATTTAAAAACAAACGTATGTACATAGCCAATTTTATGGTTGGCTTCAAACAGATTTAAAAATTTTTTTAAAATTTAAATTCTAATTTCTCTTCTGGCACATCTCATTATGCTTGTCAACACTAGACTACACTAGTTTAGAAGCCCATAATAAGATAAATACTTTTTTAATGTTGTGAAAGTGTTCAATTTACAATTACAATTACAAATTTTTCAGCCATTTTGATTCGATAGCAATTCTATGATGTGTGAGGAACAATCTACTGCAATCGATGTTTTTTTTACTGCATCTCACTCAAGGAAGGATAAAGTAGTGGAACTATATAAATCCTGGGGCTTGGTGAATGAAATAATATCAACTTTAATTGAGCACGGAATCAACTCCTTTTTCGTGCTCGAGAAAACCGAAATTGAAGATGTGGAAAAGTTTTTTGATAAAGCGGATGACAAATATTTCGGAGAACGTATTAAATTTAAGGCAGGTTTGAGGGAGTGGCGCAAACAAAATAACATTCCATTTATTTGTGACCAAGATACTTCATCGGCGAACTCCAGAATTCTCAACTGGCTTGAGAAACTCTCTGCCAATGTTTCCTTTTCTAATTCAATAGAATCCACTCCACTTTCTCATTCTTCTCAAAGTTCGAATTCGTACAACTTGGTTGAATTGTTGAATAAGACAGTCAAAGGACAACTTGTGTTGACTTTCCAAGAAAAGTATGGCTATCTGGACAGTAAAAATCAACAAACTTTAACGCATTGTATTGTGGACAGTTATCTTACTTCTGGTCGTAAAATGCTATATACCGAAATGAGGGAATGGGCAAATGAAATATCTAGAGTATTTCCTAAAGAAACCAAAGTAATTGCTTGAATTGGATAAGATTTAATTTAAAAAATATTAAAATCTATTTTAATTATTTTCTTAAGGAATTGTACTTTTTAGAAAGACAAAAAGGGAAGAAGAATCCCAGTGGAAAATTGTACTCGCGTTGGGCCAACTCCGTCAAATTAACACATACAGTGTTATCTAATACACAAGAAACTGATTTCGATGTTTATGACGGTATGTACTTCTTATCAGCCGTATTGCTTTCTCATTTGCCATTTTGACAATATTAAACTTGTACATCAATTATTTAGGGGATATATGTGAAAAGCAATGTTGGCTGACCAACAACTGCTCTCCTTGGGAGACCGTGAAACAATTTTGGGCTGATACGTGGTGCTTAAGGAGAAACTACAAGAGCTCTCTTTCAAATTTGTTGCGCGATTGGCCACGATACAACGACTCCCAAGGCTACGAATTAGTAAGAAATAATAACAGATATATTTGAATATTGAAAAGTTTATTTATATTTCTTAAAGGTTGATATTGATTTCGACAAAATCAAACCAGGAATGGGAAATCACCTGTTCGTAAGGTTGGACAACTTTAAAAAAAAAATCATTCCGGTTTTAGAAGCAGAGGTGAAAGATCGAGCCAGCCGAGAATTGCTGCTTGGAAAACTTGTTGAAAAAAATTTATCACAGGGTGAACAAAAATCAGAATTTATAAAACATGTGTATATAATAAATATTTTTTTCAGATTCTGTATATGCTGTTATTCTGTTGCTTCTCCACTCTGTTCTTCAACCGCAGCGTCTGACCAAAACCCATAAGCCAACGATTTCTGACGCCCAATCGGAGTTTATATTACTTGCAACTACACCAAATGATGTAATGCCAAAGATTGAAGCTAAAATTCAAGAGTACGCGAGTAAAAATCAGTCGCTGCAGCCACACATCATTGGAATAGGTGAAGATATTTTAAATATGTCAGCATTTTATGTATTTTGCGATGGACTCAAGTGGAAGTGCTGCACTTTAATGAAGTGTGTCGATTGTATAATTAAGTTAAGTTATGTATTTCAAATTGAGTACTCCCGTAACAGCAAGCAAGTGTGGGCATTTTTAGAGCAATACTTTTTTGGACTGAAGTCGGAAAATTTTCCTTCAGTCTCTAATTTGCTCGGAAAATTGAATATATAATTCACACTATAATTTTTTTTTCCTAAAATTTTAAAAAATGCCCACATTTGCTTGCTATTTGTGTCATAAATACCACATTACTTCAGATTTACTTTTGACTCATTTAAAAACACTTCATGGACTTCCACCCATTGCAAAATTTGTTTGCAATGAACAAAACTGTCATCAAATATTTCATAATATATATAGATTTCAAAAACACTTAGGGAAACACAAAACTGTGTGTAGTCCCCCCGAAAATAGTCCGCATGAAACTTCAACTTTACAAGAACAGGACTCATCTTTACAATGTATTAAAAATAATGTTTTGCTTCAAGCTTTAGTTCCACCAGAACCTGCTATACCTTTGCAACTTTCTGAAGAGTATAAACTTATACATATGTCTAATTTAAAAGATTCAATTCTTACATTTACTCTTGAACTTCACAATCATCCACATTTCTCCAGGAAAGACGTACTAGATATTCAAAAATCTGTAACAAAGCGTATTACAGCCCCAATAGCTGAAATGA
This sequence comes from Chlorops oryzae, assembly GCA_020466095.1. Classification (NCBI taxonomy): domain Eukaryota; kingdom Metazoa; phylum Arthropoda; class Insecta; order Diptera; family Chloropidae; genus Chlorops; species Chlorops oryzae. The sequence continues at coordinate 29,886 of JAIPUU010000754.1, forward strand.
TTAGTCACTTAAATCAAAGGGATGGAAATCATAACATATCGACAGAAATAATACAAAATATTTCTGAACCATTTCTTAATGTGGGCTCTGAATATAAATTTCTTAAAGAACTGGAAAGATTGAATTATTTTAAACATCCGCAAAAATACGTAATAAGCAATGATTTGTCTGGAATAATTTTGAATAATAATCCCACTTTAACAAGCGCTAAGGCAGAAGTAGTGCTAGTAGATATTACTTTCCAAATGAAAAAATTTTTTGAAAGTGAAGGCGTCTGGGATATAATGCTTGCTAATGTTGAGGTCATATCAAAATGTAATACATACTCCAACTATATAAATGGAGATTTCTGGAAAACTGTAGATATTGGTAAAGGAAAAGTTATAGTACCCCTCTTTTTGTACATGGACGATTTTGAGATCAATGATCCGTTAGGCTCGAAGTCTGGCCAACAGAAAATATGTGGAATTTATTACACCTTTCCAACAATTCCAAATCATCAAGCTGGCAGACTGATGAATATATTTGTATGCGGATTTATAAAATCTATAGATTTATATTCTTGTGGTCTAAATATTGCCCTCACTCCATTAATAGAAATTTTTAAGAAATTATACTTTGATGGTTTGGAAATAGAAACGGGTGGTAAACATTACAAAATCTATGTTCAGGTTGTTCAGATTCTAGGTGATAATCTGGGCCTCAACACAGCATTAGGCTACAATAATTCATTTTCAGCAAACTCTTTTTGTAGGGTATGTAAACGAAATAAGAATGAAACACGCGTTGAATGTATCGAAATTTCCAACTCTTTAAGAAATAAAATCAATTATGAAGTGGATATTGCATTAAATGACCCCACTATAACTGGTGTGAAAACCAATTCTATATTCAACTCTCTACCATATTTCCATGTTACCGATAATATATCATGTGATATAATGCACGATTTATTCAGTGGTGTATGTAAATATAATTTTTCAAAAATATTAAACTATTTTATATACGAAAGAAAAAAGTTCACTTTAGAAACTTTAAATTATCGGAAGCAAATGTTTCAATATGGCGAAACAGAAATTGATAATGTTTGTCCCCCTCTAAAGAAAGATCATATCAAAAGCTCTAATTTCAAAATGAGCGCTAGGCAAATGCAAACTTTCTCTCATTTTATACTTCTTATGATTGGCGATCTTGTCGAACCGGATGATTTGGTTTATAAGTTTTTAATTCTTTTCATTAAAATAATTGATTCTGTTTTATTACCAAATTTTGATGACGACGTCTTAACAAAGCTTCAAAATTTAATTGAAGAGCACAACAACCTATATCAAAGTTTGTTTAGTGATACTTTGAAACCCAAACACCATAACCTCGTACACTACCCCACTATTATTAAGAAATTAGGACCCCTAAGGTACTTATGGTCATTTAGATTTGAAGCGGAGCACCAAATCCATAAAAAATATGCACGATGTATTACATCCAGAGTAAACGTTCCTCTATCCCTAGCAATAAAATCATCAATAAGATTTGCATATTCAATTTTTAACAATACCTTTTTTCTACCCGACTTTGTTTTTGAAGACATAGGACCTATTGAAAAAGATAATTCCTATATTACATCATTGAACTTGTCTGATTCAAAATCATTTAACAGAACAAATAGCGTTATTTACCGGGGGAAAAAATTTAAAATTGGACATATTGTTACAGTGACTAATGATACTTTTGCTGTATATGAAATATGTGATTTTTTAATCAAAGAAAATAATGTCGGTATTGTAGTTAAAAATTATGTATGTATTAATTTTTCGGAGAGATTCCAATCATACTTAGTTGGTTCTGAGACACAAAATTACAATGTTATAAAATTTGATTCTGTAGATGGACCACCAATACATTTTTATCTTTTAAATAATGGCCTTAAAGTTATAAGAGCAAAAAAATATTGGAAAACTTGACTGGAATAGTTTATTGTACATAGTTCTACATAGTACTTTTAAGTGATTGTCATCTTTATATATAATACAATTTATCATAAATGTCATAAGTTCATGTGTAAAAATTGCATCATTCAATAAAAACAATTATAAAAAACTATTTCTAACTAGTAATTGTCTTATTTTTATTTAGTAGAATGTCTTCATATTTCTAAGAGAAACCATCTTAATTTAATTAAAAAGATTTCCCTCTTGTTTTTACTAGAAATCATCTTAATTTAATTGAAAAGATTTCCCTCTTGTTTTTACTAGAAATCATCTTAATTTAATTGAAAAGATTTCCCTCTTATTTTTACTAGAAATCATCTTAATTTAATTGAAAAGATTTCCCTCTTGTTTTTACTAGAAATCATCTTAATTTAATTGAAAAGATTTTCCTCTTATTTTTACTAGAAATCATCTTAATTTAATTGAAAAGATTTCCCTCTTGTTTTTACTAGAAATCATCTTAATTTAATTGAAAAGATTTCCCTCTTGTTTTTACTAGAAATCATCTTAATTTAATTGAAAAGATTTCCCTCTTGTTTTTACTAGAAATCATCTTAATTTAATTGAAAAGATTTCCCTCTTGTTTTTACTAGAAATCATCTTAATTTAATTGAAAAGATTTTCCTCTTATTTTTACTAGAAATCATCTTAATTTAATTGAAAAGATTTCCCTCTTATTTCTGCGAGAAATCATCTAAATTTTATTGAGACGGAATTCCACCTAAAATTGAGTCGGAAGTCTTCTTGGATAAAAACTATAGAGAAATCATCTCAATTTTGTTCTAGATTATAGGGTATTTTAGGTGGACTTTTTGCTCTGTGTGCGAATCGAGCATTCATTTCCCTGGAAAAAGTACCGTTTACCCGGAAAATCAATAAAAGTATTATTTTGTTTATGTACCATATATGGTACACTATGCATCCCGTAGATATTATATAATTAAATGAAATTTGTTGGAATTATTTTTTATTTGTTAAAAATAAACGACAACTGTACTTTTAGTACATTAAAAAAAGAAAAAGAGGCAAAAAAATGACAGTTCTGGTAGTTTGTAGTATAAATTTTAAAATTATTATTAGTTTTTAGTGTGATAATCGACGAAACAATTGCGTTTTTCAGTCAAGCAAAGGTGAACATTGCACTTTCGGCATTTAAAAATGGAGCGGTTGTTTACATCTTTGCCGCTACCACATTTTAAATTTTTGCACCGAGCTCGTCCATCAATAACTGGTAGGTGATCCGTGCCATCATATCGCAGGTCAATAGGTGGCTGCTGCTCTTTTTTAACTCGAAGGGCTGGCAAAGGTACGTCATGACGTGTACATCTTTTTTTCTTTTGCGTGATGTTTGTCAGTACGTGGGCTACCTCCAGACGGAAGGCTTTTTGCGTCATCGGATTTGAAGCGTTTGCTCTTTTAAAAAGTAGCCATGCATTTACTACGCAAAGGTCAAGTAAATGGTAGAATATTCTGATATACCATTTTCGGCTTTTCAAAAGAATTTTTAGGCGACTCAAAGACGAATCCATGAGGTCCACACCACCCATGTGTAGATTGTACTCTTTGATTATTTGTGGACAGGAAATCGTGATTAATTCTCGGTTCTTCTTATCCCACCGTTCAACAGTGGGGAAATTTAAATCAACATTATGATCTGAGAGCAATGGCTTCATGCCCACGAAAGTTGACACAAGGTTAACGATCTTGTTATCTTTCCAAGATAATAATGTCAATTGCATGCCTTGAATGTTCGCTGTGAACTCTGCTGAAACATCTCTATTCATTTTCATCATCTTCTTTGGGTCAGGAAGTTTTGAGTTTTTTATTCGATTCCGATTGATAGTTCCAATGCTATGAATGCCCTAGGTCCGCAGAAAAATCAGCAATGGTATGGATGTGTAATAATTATCCATATACACGATATAATTTTGAAAACGCGGAACTTCGCGGGTCAATCTTACAACAATATTCGCAGATGCTTTCATATCGGGTTCTCCTGGCCATAAATGATGTTCTTCTCCGGTGTAAATTTCAAACTTGTACATGAAACCATTTGGATCGCAAAGAGCGAAAAATTTAAATCCCCATTTTTTAGGTTTATTAGGGAGATATTGTTTCATATAATGGCCCACCTTTGTGGAACACATTTGCTCATCTACCGATAAACGAGACAGCATGGGTATCGATAGAAAGCGATCGTTGAGCAAATTTACCATTGGCCTTATTTTGAATAAGCGATCAGGATTAGTGTCGTCATACTCGTCGTTGTTGTTGAAGTGGAGATACTCCCTAATTTTCTCAAACCGGTTGACCGTCATTACATTTCGCACTGAATCAACTCCATTCTTTTCATTCCAATAATCTCTCACACAAGGAAGGTTATGATATGACATATAATAAATTATTCCAATATATTTGCTGAGTTCCAGGGTATCGAAAAAGAAGTTTTGAATGTTTTTTTCAACCTTTGAATAACGAATGGTCTCGTTAACAATTTTCGTCATTAACTCGTCCGTGAAAAAATATTTGAAACATGCATAAGGAGTTGCGAGTGCCTCAGCTAACTCTGGTTCCAATTTAGAGCTTCCAAGAAAAGCAATTTGCTCTTCTTTCAATTGCAAGTGTCCTTTTTTCCAGCGAATTCTCTCAAAATCATTTGAAGTTATGTCAATAACAACGTCCTTGTACTTCCGACATTCTTCGCGTACGTGATCTAGGTCGTCAAGGAAATCATCTTCAGGTGGCACGGGGGTTGAAGAAAATAAACTCTTAGCCCTTTTTAGGGGGGGTGAAAGAGACTCTGGGTTCACTATGGGCAAATCAACTGATATTGATGTACCGATGTCAAGAGCAGGAATTCCGGAAACTTCCAAAACAGATATGTCCAGTTGATCATTGTTGAGAAATTTGGCAAAACTTGCATCTTCATCCAATACGGCGTATTCGGTTTCTGCTCGATTTCTTAAACGTTGTGGTAATTGAGTTTCATGGATCAATTCATCATTTTCATGTTCTTTTTTATCTTCAGACTGATCACCATTTTTTGGTATGTCCCCCACGTCATCAAAGTCATCATCATAAAGCATTTCCGCAACCTCATCAGCTTTGTACCTTTTTCCTTCAATAATAAGGCCATCCATTTCTAAATAAACGATAATGATTATCAAAATAAAAACACACTTCCAGCAAAAAAAAAACACGTGTCCATATGCATGGCGTACCAAATATGGTACATACAAAATATGAAAAAAACCCAACTTTAAGACATCAAATTTCGTCGGAATTCATTTCAATTTGCTAAAACAAAGCTCAATGTACTCACCTATACTTATTTAACCACGTATTATAAATGCTCTCAACTTTTTTTCACTATTTATTTTCACTTTTAAATTAATGTATAAAAAGCGCACCCGACAACTTTAGAAGCACACTGGTAACAAAAATAAACAATAAGCAAACTGAAATCACTAATCAAATAATATATAGATGTCTCACGCCGAACAAAAATTTGGTCGCTAGCGATACTGAGCTCTGGCTCCCAGCGAAAGAAATCTAGCAATCGGAAAAAATTCGGGTTTTATACTTTTGCATTCGCGAAGCACCAGAAACGATTCAGTATGAAACTGAATTCGAAACAGTGCTGAGCTATGTCCTTTTGCCTTTTTTTTATTTTTTGTTGTTTTTGTTGCGACGTTATACATATGTATGTATTTGTGTATGAATCTGTTCATGCTAGAAACCAAAAATTTGAAAATTTCAATTTGGGCTTCATGCGTATATGAGAAATTTTGAAGTTGCCCTGCAGTAAATGTACTCGTCACCAGGTACTAGTAACCAACTGTACCCGTGCCATTATATTCCCCTCTTGATATTTTGTATGATCGTATTTGCGAGAAGACATCAGTTGATGCTGAAACTGGTTATGCAATAGAGACAACGAGTCCAATTAAAATAACAATTACTTGTACACTTGCTTAAGTATGAAGAAGACGGCTTTGTGGCATAGTGGATAGTGTGTGCATTCATTACCCATAGGTTCGAGTTCGAATCCCCGCGCAGGCGAGAAAAAGAAGGGGAAAATTTAATATTCAACCAAGCAAATTTTTTAAAAGAACAAAGTGTTCTACGCTTAAAGATAAGAAAACAATTTACGTGACTTTTAAAAATTCCTGCAATTTAGACTTCGAAACCTTTTTTATAATTGTTCGCCTAATAATTTTTTTCAAAGCCGTTAGTTTTTTTATATATTAACTACTAAATATTAACAGTAAAAAAAATTTATGCTTTCGCATATACATTCGCTCATACAAAATATCAAGAGGAGAATGTAGTGGTACGGGTACAGTTGGTCACTAGCACCTGGTGACGAGTACATTTACTGCAGGGCAACTTCAAAATTTCTCATATACGCATGAAGCCCAAATTGAAATTTTCAAATTTTTGGTTTCTAGCATGAACAGATTCATACACAAATACATACATATGTATAACGTCGCAACAAAAACAACAAAAAATAAAAAAAAAGGCAAAAGGACATAGCTCAGCACTGTTTCGAATTCAGTTTCATACTGAATCGTTTCTGGTGCTTCGCGAATGCAAAAGTATAAAACCCGAATTTTTCCGATTGCTAGATTTCTTTCGCTGGGAGCCAGAGCTCAGTATCGCTAGCGACCAAATTTTTGTTCGGCGTGAGACATCTATATATTATTTGATTAGTGCTGAAATAATGCTTAAACTAACGGTAATTATGCCTGGTTCAACGTAGAGCACTCGGTGTTACGATTCAGTTTGATTGGTGAGATGAGCGTTTAAATAAAGGGATGTACCAAATTTGGTACGGTATGCATTTAAGGGTTAAGTCACACATTTCCTATATTTCTGTCAACCTGTCATCGAAATTTCAACTCTGATTTCCTTTCTTCAAAGTAGTGAGTTCGTTACTTCCTTTCAGTTTACTTTAACAGCGTTGAGCCCTCAAAGTGCTAAGTTAGATAAGCAGAATATACTGGAACTGAAAAAGCATACGTGTAAAGGGTTTTCCATCGCAAATGAGATAGTCTCGAAAATGCGAATTTTCATACATAAAGATGTTTTAAAGTATCGATATTTTTCACACCGATATTACACCCGCAGCCCCCGGAGTACAGACGATGATTTTAAATATGTTTTAATTATGTACAAATTGACGTATACTTTGATAGCGCAAAAAATTATAAGCTACCTAAAATGCCCTTATATATTTGCAAAAACCTACTAATCAGAGTTAGTCTGAAAACGTTCAGTCTGGCAGCACCACATATTGTTTTGTTTTGTTTGAATGCATTTATGCTTGTATGTGTCTGTGTAGTTTCTGAATTTAATAATTAATTGTTTTTTCGGGATATCGTCGGAAATAAGTGTCGCCTAAAAAAGTATAATATCTCGGCCGCATCAGGAAGTCATTTTACGTAAATATATGTATATTTCTTTCTTTTTGCAAAGGTTATTATACCCTTTTTTGCGAACTTCAATTTAGGTAACGCGGATTTTATAGCGGTTTTTCACTTTTTCTCGACTAGGTCCCCTGTCGCTATCGTTTCATAAAGAACTTCGTTCTAAAAAAAAAAAAAAAAAAAAAAGGAACAAGCATGAAAAAAAAAAATAAAATAAAAAAATTAAATAGTGATAAAAACACACTCCAACTGTCTCAATCGAATCTATAGCAAAATGACGCAGGAGAGGACATCGATGGGATGCTGACCATGCTGACCACAAGCTTCGTAATTAACCAATATGGCGTAAGGTTATCACCTACCAGAACCAGAAACAAGAAAACTCAAAACGTTAGTCGGAAGTTCGAGCAGTTCCAGAGTTGCACCAACAAAAATATGAAAGTTAAACCACTTAAAATTTTGGTACCAAATAAATAGTTTTCCTGTCGGATCCCAACAAGCAGCCAATCTTCCTATAACAGATGACTCAAAACACTAAGATGGCTTTTGCGGCAATCCTTACAATAGCAATGACAAACTTACCTTCCACCGTTAATTTGAATGCCAAAACGTGGCATCGTCTTCAAAAGGGGGAGGGATGTTATGAGTCAAACAGCAGAGCAGCTCATCTTGTAGCTTACGAAATACCGCTAGCGACGGCAGACGGCCAAAAATGCAAGCTGGCATTTTGGACCTTCATACAAGCGTGCCAAGTGCAACTTTACAACATAGGTGACCTTACGCAGAATCGCCGAGCATGCGAATTATGCGAATATGAGAATCGAATGTCGTGGGAACAAAACGACCAACAAACCCGGAAGCACACCTGCACAGATCAGCATCCGTCAGCAGGCCCATGACACCGTTCCCGAAGAACAAATCAGCGTCTGCAGAGCGCAGACTTAGGTTTAAATATATAGAATAATTAGTATATAAGCTTTTGTATTCTAAACTAAGAGTCAGTTGAAATCAGTTGCTAAACATAAGTTGCAGTTAACAGTTGTAGATAATCGTTTAATAAATAATGATAAATTATAAAACTAAAGAGCGTTTTCTTTAGAAAATTCGGTCCGATAGGCGAGTGAGAGATTTCGATAAAATCCTCACAACACCTCATTAATTGTTTGAACCCCTCGTTTTCAACGATATGAATCGGCTGGTTGTCTTTTCATATCATATACGCTATGGAACTTACTATTTTCGTTGTTTTTTCTCCGATTTCAGTTAAGCTTTGTTGATTGTTGAAACATACTTCAATACTTCTTTGACGTTTACTTGTCGTAGGCCCAACACCCGAACTATTTTCATCGTCACCATCATTCTTTTCACCATAATCCCCTTTATGTTTGGATTTTTCTGACAACTCGTAGTTTGCTGCGTTGTGTTTTTTCTGAAGATGTTGAATTAAATTAGTTGTATTATTGTTGGTTTTATATTCTTTATTGCACAGATTGCACCGCGCTATTCCGTTTTCCAACTTTTTAAAACAACTCCAGCCAAAACTACTTTTCGGTGGCATAGTCGAAAACAAAAACAATAATTTTGGCACAACTTCACTGATTTCTTAACCAGCTGACAGGATTTTTGGAGCTTAGCCACGTGATGGATATCGATATTATTGAAGGTACTAAAGATGGTGTCATTCTATCGAAGAATTGAATTGCAATGTGCCCTCTCACACGCTATTTTTCAAATTGTCATTTTGTATGAGAGGCGAAATGAAGACGTTTTGTCAATCATAAAAATGATAAACGTTTCATTTTTTGTTTTTGCTCACTATACCAAATCCAAATAATTTTCCTTTCAACTTTTACAACATCTTCAATGATTAAAAATTATACCATGTAGAGCTGCAATTTTATAGAAATTTTAAGCGTCAACCCTGTAACAAAGATGCATTTTAGCATGTATTGTAAAAATAATCCTTTCGCAAATGAGGTAAAAGTCAAAAAATAAAAGTTTCCGTTCAACGCAACTACAAAGGGGAATGGTCAAAGAATCGAAGAGCAAGATTGACCTAATGCAAAATCAGTCAATCAATCATTCAGGCCTTTAACACTAGTCAATTGTTGATATTCAATTAAAGTTTTTATTCCCTTTTGAAGGTGCATTCAGAAGATTTTACCGGCAATTTCTGTATTTTCCCCCCCCAATTTTACATATCGTTTTGCTCATATTTTAGACATTTTCCAGAGAGTTTCCAAAAAAAATTTAACATCGAAAAAAAAATCGATTTTATTAAAATTCGAAGAAAACATAATCGATGCTAAAAAAAATCGATCGAAAGCCAAAAAAATCGATTAAATCGAAACTTTGAATGTTTTTTTTACAACCCTACTTTGAAGCCTTTTTTATGAGTTCCCATGAAAACATGCACGGATTTATGCAAAGAACGCATAAGTGCACAAGAATTCGAGCAAAAAACGTGTTGCATTTATCCGTACTCTACTGTATTTATTTTTGTTTACGGAGCGCGAAACTATGTACGTCAGTCTTCGACAAGGGTTGCCAACAAAAACCCAAAACAAAAAGTTGGGGATGGTGCACTAAAGTTTTCATCTCCAGCTAACGTTTACTAATGGGGTAGTTTCATTATTTTTTTTTTATGGTGAATGGAAAAGTATAAGCCTCACCATACATTAGTGACAGTAATAATGAAACATTTTCCTTTAAAATTCATAGAATAGCAGGGGAGAAAAATTTTCTAAAGCTTAGTGAAGCATAGTTTCCTGTACCAAAAGTTTTGGAGCACCGAAAGTATTCACTAAGATGAAACAATAGTTAAAAGGTTCGTAATATTGTTCTCTTTTCAACTAAAAGTTTTTATTTCCACTAAATATATTTGTTATGAAAAAATATTTGGCGTTATTGAATAGATGATCCACTATCACTAAAGCTGGTAATAAATATGTAGTGAAAAATATAATTTCCTTAACTATATTTTAAGATAGTAAAATCCCTTTTAAATATAATCATCATTTAGCGCACTAACTCACATGTTTGAGTCTGCCCCCTCTGGAAAAAATTTCCAAAGAAAACTGTTCATTACTTACCGATAAAGCAGCGTACGTCGTAACTGGTGCCGATGGGGGCACCATAATATCTTTTAGCTGGCACTAACTGAACGCTTGGTGGCGCTTGGGAGGAAAGGGTTAAGGTAAATGGATGTGCGCCTTCACCCAAACGTTTAACGAGTGCTTCCTGAAAGAGAGAGAAAGAGAAATAAGGAGTAAATGTGTGAGAGAGAAAGTTCTACAGGTCATGGCAAATACATATACAGGGTGATTCACGAGAGCTAATCCGGAGCAGGGTGATAGCAGGTGTCAAGACAAACAAAAAGTCGTGTGGGAAGGGGGCGGGGCCGCAAATGCACCCCTGAGGAGTTAAAGGGCCTTAAAGTTTTTAAGCAGGAAGTCGAAAAAAAATTCTTTCACGATAATGGTTAATTGTAGAAAACAAACTGTAATTGGGTTCGAACGCCAATGGTATGGGCTTTTAGGAAAAATTAAACTTTTTGTTAAAGTTTTAGACAAGCTCTCGTGAATCACCCTGTATAGAGCTATATCTGGTATAAAATTTTTATGCCGGTCAATGCAAAAAATATCAGAAAAAACGCTACCCTCAAAAATTTGTTATTTGTCACTTATGTATGTACGTCAATTTGGTGCTTATGGTTATATTTAAATGATACCAGCCAATTGATAGTTTGTGTTGAAACTGTTGATGAAGATTTCACAATATGCGAAAGCGTTCTAGGTCTCAAACCGCTTTATGTCCATGTCAATGGCATTACTCTGTACGATGCAATTGAAAATAGGATATGATCCTGGAATGACACAGAAATGCTTAGTTCGCTTTGCACTGATGGTGCAAAAGTAATGGTGGGAACTGCTAAAGGTTTTATTGGGCAGCTTCTTAAAATGGAATAGACATACCCACATTTCATTGCATTATTCACCAGCAGGTTCTTTTTTCTAAAAATCTTCAAATGCTCGAAGCGATCAAAACTTCTTCAAGAATAATAAACTGCTTAAGAAGTTTCCATAATGCACCGACTCACCATAAGCTTATTGCGTTCTTAGAAGACAAGGATGCAGAACATACGGATCTTTTATTCCATTGCGAAGCTAGATGGCTGAGCCGTGGAAAGTGTTTGACACATCTTTTTGAACTACGTTGCGACATAATTTGGTTTTTGAAAGTGAATAAGAATCGTATTGAGAGATCTGGGGAGCTTCTTGGCTAGCACTTAAATTTCTTAAGCCAAAGCTTACAAGGCAATAATAAGAATATTTGTGATTTATTGAGCATGGTGAATGAGTTTAATCGACGTTTGTCCTTATTTGTTGACCAGTTTTAAATGCGTAATTTTGAAAATTTTTTGAGAACAGGTGAAGTTTACGGAGCTGCAAATTTAGACAAGCACACAGAGCAGTGTGATGTTCTCAAAATTTAAAAGTTTCTTTTGAAAAATATTTTAAAGACTTTTCAAAAATTTCATACTTGATCGAACTGTACATATGAGATCCCCTTGACATGCTCTTTGAATGATTACCCACAAAGTGTTCAATTGGAATTTGCTGGCAATGCGGATAGATTTCACTCTCACATTACAAAAAAGGCTTAAATTTTTTGAAAAGTCTAACACCCCTATTCTAAATAATAAATGAAAAGTTATTTCACCCGGAATATTTTTTTTGCCATATGTGAAAAATCAAATCAAGGTGTATTTAATAAGGTGGTAGCAATAGCACATATCGCCGCCTTACTTCCAAAACCTCGTATCTACAAAAATGCTGTTTTTCAGAAAACGAAAAAAACTGATTATCTTACGTAAATTTCACTTTATTAACGATTTTACTTTTTTAAACCATAGCTAGGATATTTACTGAAGACTCTGAACTGAGTTTACGGTACGAAGCTCACTAAAGAAGTAGCACTGGCTGATTTTGTCACTTACGTGTTTTGGGTCTTTTAGAAAATTACAAATGTTGTTACTTACGAGGTTTTGTGCGAACTAAAAAAGACGTGGCTTAAAGTTTTCATTTCTTTTTAATGTAACTTAGTGGCTCTGGGATAGCGTAGGGGATGCGTGCTATGCTCTTGATCCCAGCGTCCGAGGTTCGATTCCCGGCACAGGCGAAACGGAGTGTAATGTTCCAAACCTAGCACTGGTTTTTCAAAAATCGCATGTTAGGGGCACACTACATAAAAAGACATACACTCACACAAACACAAGAAAACCTCCGTGGTATCACAATGGGCCGATTAACGGCCTAAGTGGCAGCCACTTCAACCTACCTACCTACCTAATGTAACTTAAGGCAAATATTTGGAACATAAAAAGAATAAAAATAACAATTTGAACTTAAATTCAATTATTTCAGTGAAAATATATGAAAAAAATTTGTCGTATAATTTCCCAATCTGCCACTTTGGTAAATATAAACACTACAAGAGCTGTATTTCTCTAGATACGCCACTGGTTTCAGCTTAACTATAATTGCAGCCTAAATTTGCTTTTTCGCTTTTGTGTCTCTGTTTAAATCGGGACATTGAGACAACATAAGTGCATAATTCCCCAGTAGAAAATATCGCACTGAAACCATCAAAGGCATGCAATGATATTGAGAGTTATTGAAACTATAAGCTCTTTCGGTTGAAATGCCCTCTTTTTTATTTATTTTTATTTTGATTCATATTGATAAATTACTGACTTAATTATTGCTAAAGACATTTCCTACTTGGTTACATTTTATTGTTTTGAGATGTTATATTCTAACCAACAACAAATTTGCCGTTTAAATGTCATATGAGCCACTTCAAGTTTATTTATAGAACAATATTTTACATATACGAGGTTTTAGAAGGAATTTTAAGGTAAGCTTGCAGATACGAGGTTTTAAAATTTGCGATAATTATTTTTTTCTCATACAAAGTCACTGAGTTTGAAATGCCATGTGGGGCAAAATGCGTTTCTCTATTTTATAAGCTAAAAAAACCAATTTCATAAAAATGTCAGATACGAGGTTTTGGAAGTAAGGCGACGATATGGGTCTTTCCACAGAAAGGTTTACCGCGGCCGAAAAATTAAAAGTTATTGAACAATTATGTATGTTTATCCAATATTATAGGAGAAAGATATTCAAATGTTGTAATTCTAAAGAATGTATACATTTACTTAACACCCATAATGAGAAAAATGTTAATAAAATTCAAAATAAGATGTTACTTGCTTTCGCTTACTTTTAATCTAATTTTCTATTTAATGGCAACTTTTAAAAACGCATTGTTTATGATTGCACTAATTACCAAATAGTTTGCTTACAACACCAAAAAACTAAAAAAAATGCGCAAAGAGCAAAGCGAAAGAAATGTAGCTGTAAATTTTCAATTTGTTTTCCTTGATAATCAAATGTCACGTGCGTACCTTAACAGCATAATTTTTGCCACAATTTCTACGCTGTGAAACGGAATTCCATAAAAATTAAAAATTAAAGCTAGATTTTTATATAAAGCTTAAAAAAAATTTCTTTGGCCAAAGTAAATAATATAACTTTTCTCTTTAATATTAAAGATTGTCACGTAACGCAACTGGTGTAAGTTAAAAATTTAAAAATTTTTCCTCTTTTGTAGAAATACTACACGTTTTTTTCGAGCTTAAGGTCAAGGTTTTGGTTTTTATAAATAAAGGGTGATTCATATAGAAGCGTTTTTTTCAATAGGGATTTCAGACAGATCACGCGTGATATCTGTCAAAGTCATATGTCATTTTTATTCAGTATTGTTTGGCAAATCATCATGGCAAGTCGTACACCTGAAGAGCGTTTGGAAATTGTACAGCTGTAACATATTACGAAAATCAGCGTTCTGCGAAGAAAGTTTTTCGTGCACTTCGGGCTAAATGTGGTCAACACAATCGACCGTCCGAGTCCGTAATTCGCCGTATATGGACTGATGAGCAACCCGAAGAATATCAACAGCTACCGTTGCATCCAGAGAAAACAACTGTTTGGTGCGCTTTATGGGCCGGTGGAATCATCGGTCCGTATTTTTTTAAAAATGAAGCCAATCGAGCCGTAACCGTCAATGGTGCCCTCTACCGCGCCATGATAAGGACTTTTTTCTACCCGAACTTCAAGCCCGTGATGTCGGCGACATTTGGTTTCAACAAGACGGCGCTACTGCCCATACAGCACGTGAAACAATGGACTTGTTGAAAGATCACTTTGGTGAGCAATTAATTTCACGTTTCGGACCCGTTAATTGGCCGCCTAGATCGTGTGATCTCACACCTCTAGACTTTTTTCTTTGGGGATACGTGAAGGCAAAAGTGTTTGCGGATAAACCAGCGTCAATTGAAGCTTAAGAAGCAAACATTACTCGAGTTATTGGCGAGATTCCGGTGGCTATGCTCGAAAATGTGATTGAAAATTGGAACCATCGAATGGAGCACTTGAGAAATAGCTGTGGCCAACATTTGCGAGAGATAATCTTTAAAAAATAATTGCCATAAATTGTTCTTTCAGATAAAAATAAAGTTTTGATCATTACATTGGATTCTGTGTTTTGTATTGCATTTTGAAAAAAACGGATCTATATGAATCACCCGTTAGTTGTATAATCAGCAAAGAAAGAATGCTGAATAATCCTGAAAGAATTATAAACAAATCAAAGAAGTTTAGGGAAAAGTTAAAATAAGATCCCGTAAAATTGCAAGCGTATCGCTTAAAAGCAAAGGAAAGAGCTCAAAAATATCGGCAGCGGCATTTAGAATTGTCAAAAACGAACAAAAAACTTACAAAGGAGAGGAGAGAGAAAGACCGCGTAAGACAAAAACAACACCGAATGAAAAATAAAAACAATAAATTGAAAGAAGTGCGTGAGGCGTATTATTGCAAGCAAACATTGGGAAAAGCAGTCAAGAAGGTAAAAAAGGCCTTGCCTATGAATTTAAAAAAGAAAATACAAGTGCCAAATATCTAAATTCAACAATAATTGCCGAAAAAAAAACTTCCCAGTCTAAAGAACACGAGCAGAAAATAGAGACTGTTAAAGACTTTTACAGGCTTGAAGACATTAGCGTCCAGGCTGCAGGTCGTAAAGACACCCTTGTTATAGATGGGATAATTGTTGCTAAGCGTTTTATGTTGATGACCGTTTTAGAAGTGTTTGAGTTGTACAAAAATGAATATCATGGGGAATATGTGAGTAAGTCAGCATTTTTCCAAAGTCGGCCAAGGGAAATTGAACTCACGAACAAGACACCCCACAATATGTGTGTCTGTCAGCACCATGCCAATTTAAGCTTTTTATTAGAGGGATGTGCGAAAGTATTAAAATCATTTACAACTAATATTGAAAGCTTCCTGCAAACTGCCTGTTGCAACATCGAGACGGAAAAATGTATGACAAGCGAATGCGACTGTCAAGTGGCAGCATTGGCGCACAGTTCAAGATCGTGTTACCTTAACTCCTTTGTCGGACCTCATTCACGAATTGGAAGCTCAATTGCCTTCATTTAAAGCTCATTTTTTTGTAAAGCGTGCTCAACAACAATATTTTGAAATGAAGAAAAATACACTCAAGCCCGGAGAACTGTTATTACAATTTGATTTCGCAGAAAACTACCGCCTTATATATCAAAACGAAGTCCAAAGTTAGTTAACAACAAAGCACGATTTTTACATGCGAAGCCTGGTTGGCTGGAGACACAAAATCGTTTGCTATAATAAGTGACAAGCTAACCCACAACAAATACGATGTTTACTGTTTTATAACAACATTTGTGCAGCAAATAAAAAACCAATACGGAAATTTTCAAAATATCTTCATTTTCTCAGATGGAAGCAGCAGCCAATTCAAAAACAAGTTTATAGCTAAGAGCTTACAAAATATTTTAGTGGAACTCAGCTGGAAATATATTGAATGGAATTTCTTTGCCACTTCTCATGGCAAAGGAGCAGTTGATGGAGTGGGAGCTGTAATTAAAAGAAAAGTTTGGTAGATAACGAAAGCAAAGATTATTATTTTGCACGACGCCTTAGCTTTATTTGAATGCGCACGAGACCACATAAATATGATTCATTTAATTTTAATAAGTGCAGATGAAA
The DNA here is from genome assembly GCA_020466095.1 of Chlorops oryzae. NCBI lineage: Eukaryota > Metazoa > Arthropoda > Insecta > Diptera > Chloropidae > Chlorops > Chlorops oryzae. Next base: position 46,458 of record JAIPUU010000754.1, read on the forward strand.
TTGAAAGACTTTCCCCACCGTTAACGGAAAAATGGAAGAAGTGCCGAGCATCTCAGGCATGCATAAACTTCACTACTTATCATGTGAAGAAGATTTACAAATAAAAGTAGCTCGAACCGCAATTTCGTCAAAGAGAAATATTTAATATTTAACCTTTTTTCTATTTTTTTTTTTGTTCTTATGGACCTTTTCAAACATTGACCTGAAGTTGAATTATCACTTATTTTTGTTGAATAAAAATTTTAAAACCAAACTACATCTGAAACAAATCGAGTTAATCATAAGGAAAAAAATGTCACGTAACGCAATGTCACGTCACTTTATATACTATGGTTTGTATCAATAAAACTAAACATAAAGTTATAAAAAAAATTATAAAAATATTGCTTAACTATCTCTTAATAATATCCAAATAAGTAACATCAAGTGTTTAGCTTATTTCGCTGGTTTTTGCACCTAAGTAAATGTGGAAAAATATTTTTTTTTTTTGTCACGTCACGCAACATCTATTGTTGACCAATATGTCAGGACCCCGACTCTTACAGCACCCATGCTTTCAATTAAATAAAGAGCTCTTTAATTGCTTCCTAAAAACTTCTTCTTCTTTTTCTTGCGTGTTTAACTAACCCAGCCTATCCCGGGATCCGCAAAACGCGACCAGCTCCTCCATTTTGTTCTGTCGGTTGCATCATCCGAGGTAAGTCCTACAGCCTCTAGGTCCCATTTTAATGTTTCGATCCAGCGCTGTTTCGGACGCCCCCGATTTCTGCAACCTTGAATTTCCAGTGTGTAGCCTTCCTTTGCCAAAGTCTCCTCATTTGCTCTCAGGACGTGTCTATACCAGCGTAGCCTTGCTTCTCGCATTTTCCCAATAAGTGGCGCAACTCCATAGCGTCTAGGGATGTCTACGTTTGGAACATGATTAAGACGAGTGAGTCCGGGTATCCATCGAAGCAACTTTGTTTCCATAACAATAACCTTTCTTTCTGCTACTTTCGTTCCTGGTAGACATTCGGTACTATAAAGAGCGACTGGTCTGATGACGTTGCGGTAAATTTTGGATTTTAAGCGGTCGCTTATCTTTTTATCGCTTATAACACCAGTCGTTGAACGCCACTTAAGCCAAGCGGCGTTAGCTCTCTCAGTAACTTTGCGAGTGATCGTCCCGTCAGCAGAAAGTGTCGACCCAAGATATTTAATTTTTTTCGTCCTTGGTAGAACAGTGTTATTTATTTTGATGGTCCCTGCTTCGTAATTGTCTGTTGTCATGTATTCTATTTTCCCGACATTCAAACGTACTCCAAACATAGACCATCTATCATGCCAGTCTTGTACTTGTTGCAGCAAGTTGTTTTTCTTGGTTGAGGCAAGAAGAACATCATCTGCATATAGTAACGTCTAGGGAGGTGATATTTGTAGGTCTTCGGTAATTGAATCCATAACTAATAGGAACAAAAGAGGACATAGAACTGATCCTTGGTGAACGCCTACAGATATTGAAAATTCAGATGAAATTCCGGCAGCAGAATGTACTGGCTTTTGGGATTTGCATACAGAATTGCCGGGTTTTGTTTTTCCCAATACGGTACGTTCAACGCTTTGGATGTGTTTTATACCTATATTCCAAGATTCCGCAACAGATATGATGGGAGGTAGAAAAATCTTTGATCTAATTTCATCTTGCCATTCTCCAAATTTCCACCATTTAATTCTCTCAGGACCATTTTCAAGATGTCTATTTTTTCTTGGTGGATCAACACGAATGTCACATACAACAGGGTGGTGTTGTGAAGCAATAGTCTCAGATGGTACTGCGTTTATGTCAAGTAGTGTACTTAGATCTTGACGGCAAATAAGCATGAAATGTATCTGAGACTTTGTGGTGCCACTGTAGTACGTTAAAATATGTGAAACGCGTTTCTTACGCCAAGTATTGCAGACAACAAGACTATGCGAGTCAGCGAATGCAAGGATTCGATCTCCATCGTTGTTCTTAATTCCGTAGCCCTGTCCTCCATGGCAAGAGTGACCCTCTGAGGTGCTTCCGACATGGCCATTAAGATCACCAGCAATAATCAAGAAATCCTCCTGTGGGACATCAAGGATAACTTCATCAAGGAGCTCCCAAAAAAAATAATTATGTTGTTCCGGACAACCAGGCTGTGGAGCGTAAAAACTGCAAAAGTGAATTTTCCTTCCGTTCGAAATAAGTAGAATTATTATCAGGTAATCATCTAGTCTTTTAACTTCAACTACTGTATCGCGAAATCTCTCAGAGATTACAATACTAACACCGTAACGAGTTTTCGTGATACCATAATAAAATAACTTATAACCTTCACCAATGTTACGTGCTTGTGCTCCACTCAATCGGGCTTCCTGAAGTGCACATATGTCGCTTTTTCTTAAACACAGCGTGAGGTCACTTGATCTACCAATAGTTAAGGAGCCAATATTCAGACTCGCTACTCGAATTTTGTTAGAACAAAAAAGAGGGGTCGATTGAGTTGTGACGGTTTGTGGTATTACAGTCGGCCTGTCACTTGGCCTGTCACTGTTCGTCATATAACTATATGACTTCCAGACTGTCAACTTAAAATCTGAATTTAGCTCCTTAAGTTGAATTTAGAAAATACCCTTTCAGACTGTAAATTCCGAGTTTATGAGCTCACAAGTAGAGCTGGACGCGTGAGTTCGTTTGTACTCACGGTCATTTACATTTACGGTATTAAAACTTTCGTGCGTGCATGCTTACGCACGATTTAAAAATGACTTGCTCAAGTGCATGTAGAGATACGATAGTGCCGTGCTTTTTGACCCTGTCAAGCCTGCCACGACGTAATGGTGAGTGGAAATTGATTTTCGTGCGTGATTTTCTTGCTCACGCTCACAACTCACGGACGAAAATCAATTTCCACTCACCATTACGTCGTGGCAGGCTTGACACGGTCAAAAAAGCACGGCACGATCGTATCTCTACATGCACTTGAGCAAGTGATGTTTAAATCGTGCGTTAGCATTCACGCACTAAAGTTTTAATACCACAAATGTAAATGACCGTGAGTACAGACGAACTCACGCGCCCAGCTCTACTCACAAGCCTGTTCGAACTTAAATTAGATGTTTGCTTTGATTGATCGAAAAGATATCGTGGTATAGTAGATAGGCCCCGCCTTGGAACCCGAAAGGCTGAGGTTCGAATCCGGACGCAAACAAGATTAATTGGGGAGAAAGATATTTAATTTATTTTTATTATTAAAACAAACGAAAATTCATTTCACCTCTAAAGATTTGAAAAAAGAAGCAAACAGGTAATTTCATCGTTGTCAAAAAGGGTAGTGAAATGTAAGGGTTGCAGCAACGAATGCCTAAACTCATGAGTTTATTTCTGAATTTAAATACCCTAAACTCAGTTTGAACTAGAGCTGGGCGCGTGAGTGATCTTTCACGCACGATCACGCACGCTCTTATAACAAGTCACGCACAATCACGTCACGTCCGTGAATGTGCGTGAGTTCAAATATCGTGATTTTCACCGTGAGTGAGTGAAAAATTACGCACGCACGGGCTACTCACGGAAAAACATTAATTCATAAAACCAAAGTAGGCATTGAGTAGAAAATATCACCAAAGAAAAAATTTTAAACTATTTGAGTTTGAAGCAAACTGATCTTAACGCAAAATGAATATACCGAACAGAAAAAAAGGAATCGAAATTGATTTAAACAAGGATCCATCAGATCCTCGGTATTCATTTTTTACTCCTCCGAAGCATAAAAGTGAAGTTTGGCCGGATTTGAAGTAGTCAAATTCGAGGGCGCTATCGAAAACTTCGCACGATGCATCCAATGCAAGAAGATTTTGTGTGTACTCACAGAAAAGTGGTACAGGAAGCTTATTGCGGCACTCGTGCAATTTGCCGAGAAGGCTTGATGGCCAGCGCTGCAAGACGGATGCTCCAATTTCAAAAATGTCAGAAAATGCAAAAAAAGATGTAATAAACGCGCAATTAAATTTTAATGCTAAAGATTTAAGACCGCTTAGTGTTGCAGAAGGTAGGTATTCGCTATAATATATCCATACATTTTTCGCCAAACCTACCCAGGTGACGATGCACAATTTTTGGTCATGCAAAATTTTAACTGCTTAAAAATAAAGGACATTTAAATTAGTTTCACTTGGTTATGTTTGGCTACAAACTTTTGGTACACCCAGTATATGTCGATAGGAATTAAAACTAAAATGATTTTTGCATATAAAGGAGTTGGATTTAAAGAGCTAGCCCAAACTCTCGTAAACGTTGGAGCCAAATATGGTCGGCAAAATGTGGATAGCTTATTGGCCAGCAGGCGAGCGCTAACTCGTACTTACATTCCGGAAAAATATGATGAAGTCAAAGTTGGAATGGAGATAGTATTAAAAATCAATGATTTGGCGTTCACAACGGACATGTGGACTGATGAGTACACCCAGAGAAGTTTTGTTACCGTAACAGTACATTATGTGGATACCGAATTTATTTTACGAACAAATGTACTAGCGACCAAGGAATTTTTAGAAGGGAAGAAAACAGGTTCTAATATCTACGAGGTCTTTAAAGAAATTTTGGAAGACTTTGGAATTGAAGATAAAATGAAAAACAGCTTCATTGTAACTGATAATGGTGCTAACGTTGTAGCGGCATTCAAAAACTATAAGCGTCTGTCCTGTGCTTGCCACAATTTAAATCTTGTGATGCATGATGCCCTCGAAAAAGATAAAGTTCCTGAGATAGGTATTTTGATTGAAGCCTCGAAAAAACTTGTTGCATATTTTAAGCATTCCGAGTTAAATAGCAAATTGTCGAAATCGCTTAAACAATATGTGTCGACAAGATGGAACTCTGTATTCGTAATGCTTTCAAGTATTCTCGAAATGAAGGAAGAAATCTTTCAACTTCTTCTTGAAAGGGGAGCGATCTGTAAAATATCGTTACTTGATTTCAATTTACTGGGAAATGTTGTTGAGTTTTTGGGTCTTTTCAAAACTTGTTCCGAAAAACTGAGTTCAGACATAGTTCCGACAATACACGAATACTCTTTGTGGTATGAAAAACTAATAAAACATTGCAAAGATGTTGCTTTGGATTCTGAAATAATGAAAGAGCTGCGTAAAAAGTTAATAAGTGGTCTAGAAAAAAGATTCAAACCTTCTACAGTCCATAATGTGGGTTTATTTTTGAACCCGCATTTTAAACAAATGCAATTTTTATGCGAAACACAGCGAAACCATATCATTGAAAACGTAAAAGATTTGCTGATTGCAGACATTCACGCGCAAAACCATTTTCAAAAGGTTGCCGAAAAGGACACGAACTTTTTAGACGATAGCCCTTCAACAAGTAAGAAGGCAAAGTGTGATACTTTTGAGGATTTCAAAGACAAAAGTTTTGGTGTTGTTTCGAACGTTGCCAATAACGTTGATAATGAAATACAATATTATTTATCTAAAATTGTTGATGAAAACTCCACGAATGTCTTAGACTTTTGGAAATGTGCAGTTGATTTACCCTTGTTAAGGGATCTATCAAGGAAAATCCTGAACACACCCGCCAGCTCCGCAACCAGTGAACGAGTATTTTCAGTGTCTGGTCGCATCTTGGAGGAACGAAGGACTAGTCTTCTGAGTGACAACGTCGACAAACTGTTGTTCTTAAACAGAAATGTAAATTAAAATTAATAAACTAATGAAACTGTATATATTGCATTCAATAAAATTTTGGTTAGAGAGAGGTTAATTTTCTCGGAACATAGGCAATTAAACAGGTGTACACACAAAATCTTCTTGCATTGGATGCATCGTGCGAAGTTTTCGATAGCGCCCTCGAATTTGACTACTTCAAATCCTGTCCAAACTTCACTTTTATGCTTCGGAGGAGTAAAAAATGAATACCGAGGATCTGATGGATCCTTGTTTAAATCAATTTCGATTACTTTTTTTCTGTTCGGTACATTCATTTTGCGTTAAGATCAGTTTGCTTCAAACTCAAATAGTTTAAAATTTTTTCTTTGGTGATATTTTCTACTCAATGCCTACTTTGGTTTTATGAATTAATGTTTTTCCGTGAGTAGCCCGTGCGTGCGTAATTTTTCACTCACTCACGGTGAAAATCACGATATTTGAACTCACGCACATTCACGGACGTGACGTGATTTTAATTTCACGTCACGCAGTGAGTAGCAGTGACACATCGTGACACTGCAAAATTCACGTCACGCGCCCAGCTCTAGTTTGAACTCACTACTAAAGTCTACTTAAGGTACTAAATTCAGTTTAACGCAATAGTCTGGAAGCCATATTAGTGTTCATTATGTATATAATTGGGTCCCAACTCGAAGCCGCTATCTCTGTTGGAGTGTGTAGTCACCCTTAAAACGATCTCATGGTTATCTATGCAAATGCAGGGAGGCCATGCGAAGGTTGGCACATACCCTTATAGAAAAATGTGCTCAGAGCTAGATCAGGTGCTAATAAGGACGAAGTCAACTTAACCTACACCACCAACTTAATGGCGACGAACTTTGAACGTACTTCGAGATTTGCCAAGTTTTAACGGGATGGACATGAGCACAATATTAGCCCAAGAGCCGTTTCTGCAAGATATCAGTCTTGCATAATAAGGTCTTGGAATACTGTTACCGCAAGCCCATATTCAACCAATACAGATTCAGAAAGCAGTGTCAGTATGCCGTAAAAAAGATCTTACTGACGTCGATCTTAATGGGATACAATTTAACCTATGGTAACGATTATCCCGTACCGAAAACCACAAATAAAACTTTAGTATGTCATAAATTTTTATACGGACCGACGAAAATATTGAATAGTAAGAAAATGAAGAAAAAATGTTTGGGCTTTAGTTTGGTTTTTTTGGTGTTGAATACGTGCGATTTTCACGTGCCCAAACATGGAAATACCCATATGTCTTCTTCTTATTTTATTATTTTCGGTTTTTTTGTTGTTGTTGATTTTATTTTTGAAACTTTGATTTAAATGTCACATATGTTGTTTGTTTACAAATTAGTTTTTGTATACATTAGTTGATATTGACATTTCTGTACTCCCAAAAACGTGTTTAACATTTGGTCGTACTTGCCACAACAAAAACCTCCCTGTTCTTTTAGTCGAGTTGTACTTGTTGTAGAACTTCTGTCACCTTATTAAAAACACCTTGAATCAAATCATGAATTCCGGAAGAAAACTTTTTCACTTCGAATAATTTTTAATTTTTCGAATATCAAGATGATTTCAAAAAAATTTGAAAATATAGAGTGCTAGAACCCAATTTCATTAGTTTTCCAGTTTTTTTAAGAGCAATGTTTTCCATGGCAATAAGAACTTTAATCGAAAAAGAGGAAGAAGGTGAAATTGAACATATTTACGTGGAACGCACAATATGCAGGATATAAAGAGATGTTTCTAATCCTTTGGATTTACCAAGTTATTAGTTTTGTCCATGGCACACATATTGCAGTCACTCTAAGAATTCGATGTATATCTGCGAAGCATCAAGGGTCAGGCCATGATTCCAGAATTTGGGCGACAAGCCGATGCAGAGAGTTGTTTAAAAGGATATACCTCGCTGGCCATAAAAGTTTTTGGATATTGGGAGATGCTGGATACCGATTAGAACCGTAGCTCATTGCGCCGCGACTAAATACTACGACTGATTTAGTTCATATTCTGCTTGTGACCTCTGATCCGGTAGTTTCTCATCATCGACAGCAAGACAAAATCAACATCAAGGCGCTACATCCAGAAGCGCAAGCGCTTATTAAAAAGGCACTCCAGGACGAAGATTCTGATAAAAAGTCAAAAGCTCCAGCATCAGGCAATTACGTTGAAGAGTCTAAGGATGAATCTGATTCCGACTTTGATTTTATTTAATTGTGGAAAAATAAAATTTGGAAATTATAAAAGTTTTTAAATAATGGTTATTAGTCTATGATTTTTTTCAATTATTTGCTCAATAACTTGAGTACGTTATTCAGAATATTTTTATTATATTTTAACCAATTATTAAGACCAAAAGAAAGCTTTCAAGTCAAAAATATATTTTCGTCGCGCTACAAAAAAATTTCAGACCACTGTGCGCCGTGAAAAATTACGGCAAAGCCTACTTACTAAGAGTATGGCGCAAAGGATTCGAACATTCGAAAAAAAGGCGGAAATATAATAACACCTTTTTGACGAAAAGTGATTTTTTTTGGGGAAATATTAGGTGTAGTAAAAAGAAATCCATTATTTTTCCAATAGATGGCGTTATTTATCTGCATCTCGCGTTGTATAAGTCCGATCGTGTTCCGCTAGGGGGCATTAGAAAGATGACAGTTCCTACTAAAAAAGCTTTTTTGAACCTTTCTTGATTGATTGATTCAGTTTTGTTTGAGAGCTTGTCAAAGATGGACATCAGCAAAGAGAAAATTCGCTACATTTTACAGTTTTTCTTCGATAAGGGAGAAAACGCAAGCCAGGCGGCTGAAAATGTGAATAGCGTTTATGGACCTGATACTGTAACAGCCAATCATGCGCAATTTTGGTTTCGTCGATTCCGTTCCGGTAACTTCGATGTCAAGGACGCACCACGCACTGGAAGGCCAATTGTCGAAAATGTCGATAAAATCATGGAAATTATCGAGTCCGACCGTCATGTTAGCACTGTTTCGATTGCAAAAGAGCTAAAGATTGCACAAAAAACCGTTTGGAACCATTTGAATAAGGCTGGATACACAAAGAAGCTCGATGTATGGGTGCCACACGAGTTAACGCAAAAAAACCTCACAGACCGAATTTCCATCTGCGAATCGCTGCTGAACCGCAACAAAATCGACCCATTTCTGAAGCGGTTGGTGACTGGTGATGAAAAGTGAGTCACTTACGACAACGTCAAGCGAAAACGGTCGTGGTCGAAACACGGTGAACCGGCGGAAAACGGTGGCCAAGCCAGGATTGACGGCCAGGAAGGTTTTGCTGTGTGTTTGGTGGGATTGGCAGGGAATTACCTACTATGAGCTGCTCCCATACTGCAAAACTCTTACCTCGGAACTCTACTGTCAACAATTGGACCGTCTGAAGGAAGCAATCGCCCATAAGCGGCCAGCTTTGGCCAATAGGAGAGGAATTGTGTTCCATCAGGACAACGCCAGGCCACACACATCGATAGTGACTCGCCAGAAGCTCCGGGAGTTTGGTTGGGAGGTTCTTCTGCATCCACCTTATAGTCCGGACCTGGCACCAAGTGATTACCATCTGTTCCTGTCCATGGCGAACAATTTTGCTGGTGAAACATTCGCTTCAAGAGAGGCTTCTGAAATTCGACTGTCTCAATTTTTTGCTAATAGGAACGAGGGCTTCTATGAGAGAGGCATAATGAAATTACCTTTAAAATGGCAACAAGTTATCAAACAAAACGGCGCATATTTGACCTAAATCGGGTCATTCTAACTATCTTAAATAAAGCCCTCAATTTAATGCAAAAATAATGGATTTCTTTTTACTACACCTATATATATTTGGAATGGGGTGTAAGTAATAAAAAGTATTTTCACTCTAAAATTCAAATATACAAGCTTTTTCAATGTTTGGACCCACATATATGTGTGGCAGCTCCGCACCTAAAAAATAACTCAGCAACGAGATATTTTGAATTCTCAATTCCGAACTTCTTGATTATAAAAATAACGTAGCAACCAAATAATTTTGAATTCCGAACTTTCTTGATTATTAAAATATAAAAAGAAAGTTCAGTCACAAATGTATCTCCTTCCGAAATAAAATAAAGAATATTATCTCATTAACAACTACTAATCCTTTAACTGGTGACCCCGACAAAGACTAGGAAGGATGCCGGTTATCAATTCCGACGAAGAGGCGATGGCAGGACAAGCTGGAGCAATACAACAATCTCGTGCACCCTCAGGACAGCAATCACACGCATCCTTGCCAGAAATT
>JAIPUU010001340.1:0-22500 GCA_020466095.1 Chlorops oryzae
TAAAATACTGTTTTCTGAAGGGAAAAAATACAGTGGAAGCAAAAACTTGGCTTGATAATGAGTTTCCGGACTCTGCCCCAGGAAAATCAACAATAATTGATTGGTATGCAAAATTCAAGCGTGGTGAAATGAGCACGGAGGACGGTGAACGCAGTGGACGCCCAAAAGAGGTGGTTACCGACGAAAATATCAAAAAAATTCACAAAATGATTTTGAATGACCGTAAAATGAAGTTGATCGAGATAGCAGAGGCCTTAAAGATATCAAAGGAACGTGTTGGTCATATCATTCAACCAAATTTGGATATGAAAAAGCTCTGTGCAAAATGGGTGCCGCGCGAGCTAACATTTGACCAAAAACAACAACGTGTTGATGATTCTGAGCGGTGTTTGCAGCTGTTAACTCGCAATACACCCGAGTTTTTGCGTCGTTATGTGACAATGGATGAAACGTGGCTCTATCACTACACTCCTGAGTCCAATCGACAGTCGGCTGAGCGGACAGCGATCGGTGAACCGTCTCCGAAGCGTGGAAAGACTCAAAAGTCCGCTGGCAAAGTAATGGCCTCTGTTTTTTGGGATGGGCATGGAATAATTTTTATCGATTATCTTGAGAAGGGAAAAACCATCAACAGTGACTATTATATGTCGTTATTGGAGCGTTTGAAGGTCGAAATCGCGGCAAAACGGCCCCATATGAAGAAGAAAAAAGTGTTGTTCCACCAAGACAACGCACCGTGCCACAAGTCATTGAGAACGATGGCAAAAATTCATGAATTAGGCTTCGAATTGCTTCCCCACCCACCGTATTCTCCAGATCTGGCCCCCAGCGACTTTTTCTTGTTCTCAGACCTCAAAAGGATGCTCGCAGGGAAAAAATTTGGCTGCAATGAAGAGGTGATCGCCGAAACTGAGGCCTATTTTGAGGCAAAACCGAAGGAGTACTACCAAAATGGTATCAAAAAATTGGAAGGTCGTTATAATCGTTGTATCGCTCTTGAAGGGAACTATGTTGAATAATTAAAATGAATTTTGCCAAAAAAAATGTGTTTTTCTTTGTTAGACCGGGGACTTATCAGCCAACCTGTTAGTTGTTTTGCACTTACATTGATATAATAAAACTAGCAAGCTCAAATCATATCTCGCGATGGCGTAGTTGGTTGAGGAATTTAAAGGAGAAAATACGGGGAACAGAAAGTATGTTGCCAACCATGAAATAAGTTGCTTTCGTCGCGCCTTCCAAAACGTCATAAACAAATCGCATTCAAAAAATTCCTTGTAGAATCTTTTTTTTAATTTTTCAATCATATAAAGTTTGGTAAAATCTTTTATTTCTCAGTTTTTTAAATAATATAAATGTTAAATTATCTACTTTTCAAAACAAAAAAAAATACTCGCTGGAGCAGGGATTTAACCCGCCGACCTGGTTTTTTTACAAGAATTCATTTCAAAATGAAGAAGTTATCTTCATAACTTTTCGTTCAATTTTTCGTTAAAATAAACGAAAAGTTTTTTCTATGGTTTCAATAAGACAATCTTCTTGGATAAAAACCATAGAGAAATCTTATTGTTTTTCATCTATTTTATGTGGTATTGTTTTCTCTGTGTGCGGTATCAGAAATGGGAAAAACAGTGTGGGTATTGTTGTTAAGTAAGGTCTTTTGGAAAACATTGTAAGCGTATTTTAAAGAAAATGACAGGCTTATGAATGTTAAGATAGGTTATTGAGGGTAAGATTTGGAATATTATTAGTGCTTATGAGCCGCAGGTAGATTGTAATCAAGAGGGAAAAGACACTTTCTGGTTATTTTTCAATACATTGTTAGCAGAGATTTCTTGTGAGAAAAATGCTTTTGTAGGTGCAGATCTGAATGGACATGTAGGAGAAAGTAGCTTAGGGTTTGAAAAATGTCATGGAGGAAAAGGTTATGGAACTAGGAATGAAATAGACCTTGAACTTTTAGAAACTTGCCAAGCGTAAGAGCTATGTATTTTAAGTACAATGTTCATTAAACAGCGAAGGCATTTAGTCACATACAGCAGTGGCGGTTGTGATACACAATTGATTACCATTTATGTTTAAGGCAACTCAGATCTAGGGTTAAAGACTGTAAGGTCATATCAGGTGAGCCCTTGGTACCACAACACCGATTTCTCGTGACTGATTTGTGTATTCAAAACTTTGACAAGCAAAAGAAGAGACGACCAACATCTGAGGAAAAAGTAAAGTGGAATCATTGCATACAGAAACCGGGAAAAATTTTGTAAATGAAATGAAGGAAATGTTAAGACCTCAATATTGAATGCAGAAACATTAATTCCACAACAGATGTGGGATGAACTTCAGAACGTTGTTTGCGCAAGGCTAAGATAATGTTGGGGGTTAGTTATAAAGGGTTATAGACAGATTAAAGGCGACAATTGCTTGGGGAATGAGGAAACAAGAAAGGCAGTATCTGAAAATATCTTACTTTCTTATAATTGGAAGAAACTAGCGAGCTCACGGAATCATGATCTCGCGAATGAGCGTGCGTTGGTAAGAACGGAAGTATCAGCGCAGCAAGAAAATACGTGGAACAGAAAGTGATTGCTCAGGCGCGAGCTTCAGCCTTTAATGAAATTTTAGTGTGACTTTCGTCGCGCATCTCATCCAAAATCGTGCATGAACCGCAATCAAGCGTTGTCAAAAAATGGCACTTGTAGAATCTATATTTATTTACAAGATAGCTAAACAAAAACGCCCAGATACTTTAAGGTACGCTTTTACGAATGAAAAGAACATCTGCCATGTTGGTTTGAATACTGTAAGCAGTTTTTTAACGAGGCGTAATCACGAACAGTGTTTCCCAACGAAGAGCTTATCTGACTTCTATACCAGAGTACACTAAAGAAGAAATTACTCTCTGGAGTAAGAGATATGAAACTGGCAAGGCTCTTGGACCTGACGGTATACCTTACAAGATTCATTTGGAAGCAAATAGGCCATAACGATTTGAGTGTATGGCTGTCATAACTGTTTAACAAAATGCAGAGCGGTCATTCTATGCCTGACGGATGGACGAAATAGTTATCTTATACCTATGGTATTCAATAAGGGTACAAGGTGATAGTCTTGCGAGTGCAATAATACCATAGAGCAACAATTTGGCTTTTTTTGTCTTTTGCATGAGTTTAAACTGATTCAGATTAATAGTGTTGCTAATTGTTTGGATACCTCACTTTTTTCCCAGCAGCCGAGTATCGAGATAACCGCGAAATAACAGATGTGGGTATTGTTGTTAAGTAAGGTCTTTTCGTGTGAAACATTTTAAGCGTCATTTGTGGAAGGAAATTTTACAGGTCTTTATGAATGTTATAGATAGGTTCCATTGAGGGTATCAGAACTTTCATGCGAACCAATTACATTTGTGCATTATAGCCTAAGGCTAGATTTGCTCAAAGTCAAATGAATTTTTGGAAAAGATCAACATTTCTGGTTACGTTTTAGTTAACAAATCCAGCACTAATGATCCAATAGTTCCATAAGAATAGCTTGACGAAGAATAAGATGCTTTTGTAAACGTATGTGCAAGCCAAAGTGGTCATCGAGATGGTAGCGCAGATTTAAGGAGAAAGTTTCTTAAGGCCTCCATTCGAAAAATGTTTACATGGAGGATACAACAAGTTATGGAACTAGGAATGAAATATCCACTTGTTTGCTTCATAGAAACTTGCCAAGACGCTTTGATATATTTTCAATAATGTATCTAATAAATAAGTTACAATGATTTTATTTCAACAACTAATGCACTGTACTGAGATGCACATACAGCAGTGGCTGATTTTTGCTGGAGTATCACAATTGACACTCAGCCATTTATGTTTAAGGCAACATCAGAATAGGGTATAAAAGACTTTTGTTGTAATTAGTTTACACATTAAATCAAGGTGAGCCCTTGGTATTGAACATTACATTGATTTTCTTGAACTGAATACATTTTATATTGTATGTCCATAGTAAACTTTGACAAGAATACTTAACAAGAATAAGATCATAGACCAACATCATGAGGAAAAAGTAAATCTTAGAGACAAAAATGTTCATTGCGACCTACAAGACTGGCTCAACCGTGGCAGAAAAAAGTTGTTAAATGTTAATGCTGTTTTCTAAAGGACGTAGATGTTAAGAATCTTAACATTCACACTATTCTATAAATAAATTTTTATCTGAAGAGGACAACATTAATTTGATACCACATATATATGTGGGATGAACTTCAGTAAAAGTTGTTTGCGCAAGGCTAAGATAATTTCATGCAGGTTAGTTCTAGAAGGGTTACATAGATCAGATTTTCATCGAAATCGGACGATCATAGTTTTTTTTGGAATTTTTGCCATAGCTCGCTAAATTCCAATGCCCCCCAAATGGTTTTTGGATGATGTCCTGAAAATTCAATATCAATTCTTTCTGTAAATTGGAAGCAATATGCGGATCACGGATATTTATGACTACGTCCTTTTCCAATGAGGTGCGGTTTAAGAACGGAGTATCAGCGTAGCAAGAAAAGACGTATAGTGACTCTGCTCAGGCGAGTCATTCAGCCTTGTTGAATAGCAAATCATTTAAGTGTGACTTGGATAGCATCTCATCCAAATCTGAAAATGACCGCAATCAAAGCGTCTGTGCATTATAGTGAGCAAACGGAAGTGATATTTCATTTTCGAACTTGATAGCTAAGTTCGATGTAAAATTCGCCCAGATGAGGGGCTTTAAAGGTTTCCGCTTTTAATCGAATGAAAAGCTACCATCTCGTGACCAACTGTTGAGCTTTCACATACTGTTTAGCAAGAATCTCTTATTCGCGTTCCCACGAACTAGTCTTTCCCAATGGAAGAGCCTTGGATCATGATTGCTATACCGATTATGTTACACTAAAGCGTAAGAAATTTTGACCTTTTTCCAAAAGAGATATCAATTTTTTGACTTTGGCAAATTGAGCATGTTGCTAGACCAGACAAGGTATACCTTGCGCATGAAAGTTTGGATATTTCTGAATTCTATAGGCATCAATAAAACGACTTAAATGGTTGGCTTCACATATGAGTAAAATGCACACGAAAAAACTTTAGCAGGAAAAATCTTTATTCGCGTTATCTCGAATACTCGAGCTGCTGGGAGAAAAAGTGAGGGTAGATCTTAAATTAGCACATCTAATTTAAGGGTAATCAGGTTTAAAAACCTCAGTCAAAAAAACGACTGTTGGGCAATAAGTAATCGTTCTATAAAGCCTATATCCCACACACTGAAGATTTATGAGCGTGTCTTGAACTCGCGATTACGCCAAATAGTTAGGCTTAATCAAACTCAGTGTGGATTTGTAGAGGGAAAATCAACTGTAGATGCAATTCAGAGTTTGAGAATTTTAGTAGAAAAGTACAGAGACACTAGGAGCAATTTACATATGGTTTTCATAGACTTAGAAAAGCCATTTGATAGGGTCCCTAGGGATCTCATTTTGGCAGCGCTTATGTCTGAAAAAGTGCCCGAAGCATAGGTTGAACAAATACAGGATATGTACGAAAGAATTCAAACAACGGTGAAATGCCCGGCTAAAGCGACTGAAAATCTTTCACTTAAAGTCGGCGTACATCAGGGCAGAGTTTTTTAATTTTTTTTATTATCTCTTAAAAGATCTCGTGAATGAACCAAATGTTACTTCTTTGTGTTTCGCATATGATGAAGTGCTAGCTAGTAGCAATATCTTAAACTTACAGGATACTTTGAATAAATGGAGAAGCGCTTTAGAGAGCAACGGTTTCAGGATATCGATCCAAAAACTGAATACTTGTCCTGCTTGTTCTCTGATCCTTTTTCTCCAATCATCATGACATCATGTTAGATGGCGTTGTTCTTCGAAAGTGCAATAAGTTTAAGTATCTAGAATCAATAAAAAATCAAGGTGGGTTGGTCAGATGATGCTGCAAATGGGGTAGGTGTCAGGAGCTGAAAGGAAAATTTTACACCACTGTAATTAGACCATCTTTGACATACGGAACTCAGTCTTGGACAATGTACGAATCTTAAAAAAGACAAATGAAAGCCACTGAGATGAAAATGTTGAGCATTACAGTCGGAGTAACAAAACTGGAGCGCATAAGGTCTTCCTATATTCGAAGAAGTCTAAAAATTGACAATTCAATTGTAGAACAAATAGAAAAGAACAGAAAAAGTTGGTATTGTCATATCCAAAGACGACCTGAATCGAATCCAGTTAAAAATGCAATGGCAGTAGTGGATATAAGGACAAGGGGTACGAAAAAGAATTCGTGGGTTAGTCAGATGACAAAGGTAGGTCAGCGAATAGGTTTAACAAATGAAGTAATTCAAGATAGGATAACTTGCAGGCGTATTTTAAGATCAGCTAGAGCTAACACATACGCGCGGGAGCTTTGGCAACACTCTCTAAAAGAAGGTAGTTAAAGATAAGTTTAAAGAAAGGAGAAAGTGACCTTTTTTTGATAAAAAGAATGAGATATTTTTAGTTCGTTGGCATGACAATTCTGTCCTCAATCTACTCACTAACTTTGATTCATTTTATCGTACTAAGTCGACTCGGCGCTATAATAGAATCATACGCAAATATGCAGAGAAGCAGCAGCCTAACCTGATTTAAAATTATAACTTTTACATGGGGAGCGCGTTGACATGGCCGACAACGCTATTGCAAATCGTTTCAAAATTCGTGGAAAAATATGGTGGTGGCGACTTTTTACGACTTCGATTGATATTTGCTTAGTGAATGCCTGGAAAATTCACAGATTTTTACAAGCGCAAAATAACTTCTAATTGGGCTACACATTCGCTCTGTGCCCGATACTTGTTATGTGGTATAAATTATATGAAAAGTATATGCTTTTAGCCAATGGCCGGTTTTCCGACCACCTCATATTTCGCAAAAAAAAATTTCATTTTTTTAATAAACGATATTTTTGTCCCATTTAGACCAATAAAATCCACTCAAAATAAAACTGATGAAAAATTCAAAGTTGTTGTAGGGTCGGCACAAAATGGGTTAATGTTGATCAGATTATGAACGGACTTCGTTATAAGTTGCTCCTAGAATCCGTTTTACCGAAGATCGCTGATCTTTTTGGACCACTGCCATGGATGTTTCAACAGGAAAATACCCCGATTCACAATGCTAGGATCGTAGTCTTTTTTTTTCAGCCAAAGTGTGAATCTAATGTCTTTGCCCCCAAATACTTCTGGCATGAATATAATCGAAAACGGTTGGGGCTGGATGTCGCGCAAGATTTATGAAGGAGCGAGACAATATGACAACAAAGAGTCCTTAATTGCAGCAATTAAGTCAGCATGGGGTGAAGTTTCATTAGACTATCTTCATTTCTCCCTGAAAGATCAAATCTCTTGGTTTTGCTGATCATTTAAAATCATTCATATTTTTATGGTCTAGTTCTGGGTGTTGCACAACACCGCACCAACGTAATATATCCTCGAGATAGAATGTATCAGGTATAAAAAGAAAACACCAGGGACCGTATTTGTTATAACTTTTATAATAAAAGTTTAACAAAACAGACAATCTTTCACTTTCATTTTATTTGAAAAAAATTTTTACGTCTCTAGTCAAACGATAACTTTTAAACTGAGACAAATATTTTTTTTGTCAAAAATAAAAGCCTGCGAGTTTTAAATTCAACCATTTATCCAATTTAAAGAAATTTGGTACCAATCGGTAGGTTGTAAATTCCTGGATACGACGATCGGTAGCTACCAATTTTAATTAAATTGGATAAATGGTTGAATTTTAATATCGCAGACTTTTATTTTTGACAAAAAAAATATTTGTCTCAGTTTAACAGTTACCGTTTGACTGAAAAACTAAAAGTCTTTACTTATTAGTTAATATTAGACTTTTTTGAAAAAAGTTTAAAAAAAATAAAAGGCATCAAAGAATCTCATATAGAATGGCTTGAGGATTACAAATGTATCAAATTTTTTCCTGTGTAAATTTTTTGGTGCTGCTTTTTAAAATATTGAAAAACATCCAAACTGTTATTTTCAGTCCCTGGAAAAAACTCACCTTTAAGTTGTGGAAATAATGCATTATTTGTTCATAGTCCATGTCTAAGTCATCTAGCCCCAAGCTTTCACCAGCTTTTCCATCTTCTTCAGATGTTGTGAACATTGGATTGCCAACAACTGTTGCCCTCTTAACTCTCGGCTTCCGTGAGTTCGTCACCTTGAGTTTGCTGGAGCTGACAAACATGCCATCTTTTGCTTCTTTGGGAGCCGGTTCATTTTTTATATCTTGAGACACCAAAACATTTTTGTCCAAGTTAAGGTTGCCTAAGAGTTACATGAAGAAATATATAAGAAGGATATACCTAAAAGTTCAAAATTACCATCAGGTTTGTATGGTTGCCTTTTGGGAGTAAGCGAATCGAACTGAAATGCGGTTTTTTGATGATGATTCATGCGTTCTATCAATTTCTCTGCATTATGCATGTCATTTTGACTAGTATTCTCTATGAGCTCGACAGATATAATTTCATGAAGCGAGAGCCCTTGCAGTGGTGATTGTTGTGGTCTTGGTAACGGACCTGATGGTGTACCAATGATTGAATTGGATAATTTGGGTTTCTCCTGAGCTTTTTGTAGCTGCCGACAAACGCGCCCTAGGCTTGGATTTCGCTTGTGAAAGTTTTTCTGCTGCGAGCACGTAGTCAAATCCTGCAAACACAATATTTAAAAAAGTTTTAAATGTGATTTATGCGTTCTTGATTATAAATTTATATCGCCGGGGACGTTTTGTTAATTTTTTTTGGATTTGTAAATTGCGTTAAAATTCACTTAAGTTGTCACTTGGACTTTTCAGAATTAAAAAAGTATTATAATTTAAGGACAGCGGGTTCTAAAAAGAAAGTTAAGGTAAAAATAAAAATTACTGCATGGTTCAAAATTTTTTTGTGTGGTTTAAGAGGCCGTTTCCACTAAAGCCGCATCTTGCATCTTTCACAATTTTGGCAAGACATGACAAGGTGCCGTATGAATATACTTAAAATTGTTGTAGTAATGCTGAACCGCATCTTTTTCGCATCTTTAAAAGATGCCAATCTTAAAAATTCTTGAAGATGCGAAAACTTAAAGATGCAAAAACAAGATGTGGCTATAGTGGAAACGGCCTCTTAAGCAAATAGGACTTTAATTTACGTCAAAAACGCCTTAAAGATAGCTGGGTGTTTCCACAAAATTTTAATTCTATTTCCTGTTTATATCACAAAAAAAAAAAAAAAACACATTATTTATCATATTCCGAAAAATTTGATACAAATTTCTTAGTATTTATTTTAAAAAACTGCTTTGGAACAATTGCATTGTACTAATTTATTTCTCACTATAATAAACCATTAAAACTATTCACTATTTTATGAAAGCTGACTTCAATTCATGGATATTTGAGGTTAACTCATATCTGCACTAGAATAGGGCTGCTTTAAAAGCACATTAATTCTTCGCCGGAAAGCTAATAAAATCACAAAACAACATTAAATCATTTATTTCCCTATTTAAAAATAATATTTTTTGAATATTTAGTTGTTTTGCTGTGAAGTACAAGCAAAGTCAAAACTCGTCGAATTTTTTATGATGTAACTGAAACATTTTTGTCACGACTGAAACTTTTTCATAATAAATTATTTTTATTTCCTCACATCGTTATGCAACAAAAGAAGTAAGTATATTCTCGTACAAAATACAACAAAGAATTAACCCTTTCACTACCGAATATGAAGCAGAAGATCTGCATATATTTAGAGTATTTTTTTTTTTTTGATAGTTTTCATGTTGAAAAAAATAATAAAAAATCCCAAAAAAATCCTGCACGCCTGGGAAAGGATTTATATCCTGGGATTTAATGTCCCATTGGGTTTTAGCGGAATGAATTTTTGGGATGAAATATCCCATCGGCTATGGTTATTTGAAAAGGACAGAACAATACTTTTTTATTTTAGAACATATTTCATTTTATTTGTGGAATGAACCGAAACATTCGAAACATAGTGGGGTTCTTTACACATTGAACAAATAAATTGTGTGCGTTTTTCAACTTTTTTGGATGTACATAAGACGCATCGCCTGCGACTATTTACTTTTATTGGCAAATGATCTCCCACATTTACCATTTGTTTAGTGCGTTTCGATCTGGGTCCTTTTGACACAGGTTTTTTAGTTTTTGTTGTAGATCTACCTTCCGCAATCATTTGTTCCGCCAGAGGTACAATGAATCCTTTCAATTGGGTTTTCCTGTGCGTAGTGTCGCATTGAAGTATATGAGCATTTACAACAGCAGTCATTAGCAATTTGAAAAACACTTTTCGCCACCATTTTGTAGATTTTCTGTTGTGCTCATAAGTTTTCACTTTCTGGTCAGACAAGTCCACTCCGCCCATAGTGTTGTTGTAAAAAGCCAGAGCGTCTGGACATGTGACAGCATTCCTGCATCCATCTTTTTGTGTTCTGAGGACTGTAGTAGTTGTGGGCTTATGACAATTACTCATAATCATGACTTCACGAGTCTTGCCATTTTGCTACCATTACTCCATCATTAGAAACGCGAAATGCACATTCACCTTTTTTGAGGCGCTCATTTATAATTGGCATGTTTTTTCTGTTAGACATGCATGTGCCAATACAAGCAAATGGAAGAGTTTTAACAATATTGTAAGATGTGAAAAAATGGTCGAAAACCACAACTGTTGCTGGATCGCGAATAGTTTTACATAATTTTGTAATCACTCTTTCACCCAAAGTTCCACAAATACCAGGAGTGTTGTCTTTGCCAGCGTATATATTACAATCGTAAGTGTACCCAGTGCAAGCATCACATCTTTGCCATATTTTGATGCCGCGTTTGATCGGTTTCAATGGAAGATATTGTTTTAGCGAAGACCTTCCCTTGAATTTGGCCATTGATTCGTCAATGCTCTGACGCAGTGTGTCTGCGCGGGCTTTTGGAAAAGTGTATTTGAAACATCGCACAACTTCTTCTATATAATATAGTTTGTCCAACCCTTCCGGCTTGTCAGGTTTATTGAAATACAGTTTCGACATCAGAATTTGAAAACGATTTCTTGCCATTTGGTTTTTTATGTACTCGTTTTCAAGGGATGGATTTTGCGACCAATAGTCGGAAACTTCAGGAACTCTATTATACCCCATTATAAGAGATATACCCAACAATATTTTTATTTCTGCTGCGTCAGTAGGGGGGACTTGAGCTTTTCTTTCTCGGTTGAAGGCGCTCAATCGCTCATTGGTGCACTGGGCAATGAAAATAAATAAACTTTCAGGGAATAGTGTTTTAAATATTTGAAATTCGGTTGAACTTCTATCGATTGAAGCCAACACAATAGGTTGAATTTCTTCGGTGACAGAAAATCGAGGCGTGAACAAATCCGTAGGTGTACCCCATAATACTGGTCGATCTAAGTTTTCATTGAAAACTTCAAGATCATCGTTATCTGACAGGGCTAGGTCATTATCAGGTTCCTCATCCGAAGCCAATTGTGCAGTTACCTCGTCAGAATCTGGCATATATTCAGACTCTGATCCACTAAAATCACTAGGTCAATAATCGCCAGCACTCATAAGCATGTTATGAATTTCATCTTCGTCTAAACGTGTGCGTTTCTTCCTGGTATTCATTCTGTTCACTAGAAAACCCAAATACAAATATATATTTGTAGAGTATTTGTAGCCAAAATTCACGACCAATGGTACAATATATCCCAATTCAAACACCAATGGGATATATTGTCCCAAAATAAAAAAAAATTACACAAAACCATCAGAAATATTTATTTACTTACTTGCTTTGAATCTGCAACACTGCTATACCACACGAAGAGCTGTTTTTAATTTATTTCACTGCACTTAACACCTCAAAAAACACTTTTTCAAAAATTAAACACAATTCATGTAAGGCATTGACTTCTTTATTTATATGTAAAAATTTTATAGACCCAGTGAGAATTATAAAAAAGCCATTGGTAGCTTCTTAAAATGTATAAGAACCGATGGGTAGATTTATAAATCGAAATATTAGGTGTAGTAAAAAGAAATCCATTATTTTTGCATTAAATTGAGGGCTTTATTTAAGATAGTTAGAATGACCCGATTTAGGTCAAATATGCGCCGTTTTGTTCGATAACTTGTTGCCATTTTAAAGGTAATTTCATTATGCCTCTCTCATAGAAGCCCTCGTTCCTATTAGCAAAAAATTGAGACAGTCGAATTTCAGAAGCCTCTTTTGAAGCGAATGTTTCACCAGCAAAATTGTTCGCCATGGACAGGAACAGATGGTAATCACTTGGTGCCAGGTCCGGACTATAAGGTGGATGCAGAAGAACCTCCCAACCAAACTCCCGGAGCTTCTGGCGAGTCACTATCGATGTGTGTGGCCTGGCGTTGTCCTGATGGAACACAATTCCTCTCCTATTGGCCAAAGCTGGCCGCTTATGGGCGATTGCTTCCTTCAGACGGTCCAATTGTTGACAGTAGAGTTCCGAGTTAAGAGTTTTGCCGTATGGGAGCAGCTCATAGTAGATAATTCCCTGCCAATCCCACCAAACACACAGCAAAACCTTCCTGGCCGTCAATCCTGGCTTGGCCACCGTTTCCGCCGGTTCACCGTGTTTCGACCACGACCGTTTTCCCTTGATGTTGTCGTAAGTGACCCACTTTTCATCACCAGTCACCAACCGCTTCAGAAATGGGTCGATTTTGTTGCGGTTCAGCAGCGATTTGCAGATGGAAATTCGGTCTATGAGGTTTTTTTGCGTTAACTCGTGTGGCACCCATACATCGAGCTTCTTTGTGTATCCAGCCTTATTCAAATGGTTCCAAACGGTTTTTTGTGCAATCTTTAGCTCTTTTGCAATCGAAACAGTGCTAACATGACGGTCGGACTCGATAATTTCCATGATTTTATCGACATTTTCGACAATTGGCCTTCCAGTGCGTGGTGCATCCTTGACATCGAAGTTACCGGAACGGAATCGACGAAACTAAAATTGCGCATGATTGGCTGTTACAGTATCAGGTCCATAAACGCTATTCACATTTTCAGCCACCTGGCTTGCGTTTTCTCCCTTATCGAAGAAAAACTGTAAAATGTAGCGAATTTTCTCTTTGCTGATGTCCATCTTTGACAAGCTCTCAAACAAAACTGAATCAATCAATCAAAAAAGTGTCAAAAAAGCTTTTTTAG
Organism: Chlorops oryzae; assembly: GCA_020466095.1. Taxonomy (NCBI): domain Eukaryota; kingdom Metazoa; phylum Arthropoda; class Insecta; order Diptera; family Chloropidae; genus Chlorops; species Chlorops oryzae. The sequence goes on from JAIPUU010001340.1 coordinate 13,271, forward strand.
TAGGAACTGTCATCTTTCTAATGCCCCCTAGCGGAACACGATCGGACTTATACAACGCGAGATGCAGATAAATAACGCCATCTATTGGAAAAATAATGGATTTCTTTTTACTACACCTAATATATGAGAAATATGGCCTCGCCGAATTTTTGAAAATTGTTTGGGACGCATTAACCCCATGGTAGTGAAAGGGTTAAATAGCATTTTTTATTTATTTCTTTGTTTGCAAAACTTTAAAATCTGAGATGTTTTCTATCAAAATTCGATAACAACATAATTGTAATTTGGCAACAGTAACCGTTTGAATGGTTTTAAAATATATTTGAATTAATTTTTTCTGAATGCTTTTACTTGTCAGTGGAACTATACATTTCACATGTTTAGATTCAAACTAGAGTTGTAAAATTTAAGAAAAAATCGATTTTTGATTAATCGAAGACCTGCATAGTTATAAATCGATGTTGGATGATTAATTGAAGCAATAAATCGATTAAATCGATTTATTTTTCATTTTTTCCAAACCTATTTATAATGCCTATTTTTTGTTTTCTGAAGTTTATAAAATAACAGAGTAACAGTATTTTTAAAAATATTCCTTCGCGAATGAGTTAAAAGTCGAAAAATAACAGTTGCCGTTGAACGCAACTACAAAGGGGAATTGCCAAAGAATCGAAGAGCAAGATTGACTTATGTTTAAGCAGTCAATCAATAATTGAGGTCTTTTACACTGTAGAAGTTGCATATCGGAGGAGGAAGAAGAACCAGCAAGCCACCTCATGTGTCACTGCCCGAGTCTGGCCAGGAGAAAATCCAGGCTGCTCGACTCCTTCTTCTTCTCCTCCCTCACCGAGCTAACATCTGTTCGAATAAAAGACATGGCTCGCTTCATAAATGGGTCTAACTGGCTCCACCAAAGGTGTAACTAGAAAGGCATGCCTTCCCTCGTGGTATCACAACGGGCCCATATGCGGCCTAAGTGTGTCCCCTTAAAGGGGCCAGCCACCCTAACCTAACCTTACCTAACGCTAGTCAATTAATGATATTCAATTATAGTTCTGTTCACTTTTGGAGGTGCATTCAGAAGAATTGACCGTCAATTTCTGTATTTTTTCCATTTTTACATATCTTTTTGCTCATATTTTAAACATTTTCCAGAGTTTCCAAAAAAATTTAACATCGAAAGAAAAAATCGATTTTATTAAAAATCGAAAAAAACATAATCGATTCTAAAAAAAATCAATCGAAAGCCAAAAAAATCGATTAAATCGAAACTTTGAATGTTTTTTTTACAACCCTAATTCAAACAATCCTTCTGGTGCATTTATTCAAATTTGAATTTTATTAAAAAAAATTGGTATAAACCTGTCGCGACTGTAACTATGGAAGTGCCCAGCTACGAATATCTAATAGTTATCGAAAAATATAATATATAAATCAATTCAAAATGGCTTATGTGTACATAAAATTCTCGTTTCAAGGTGTTTGTTCCCAAACTCCTCCAAAATAGTTTAATAGTTTCTTATAAAAATTTTTAAGTAAATATCTCCAATATATTTCTCAACATTTTTAAAGTTACTAAAAATTTCGAAAACTTTTTTTCTCCAAAGAAATCAATTAACCATATTCAGTACTAAAAGCATAACTAAAACAATATTCGTTTTAGTTACACATCCCAAAAATTATCTTTTTTGTTAATGTCAACCTTATTCGAGAAACTCGAATACTCGTAAATCGAGTTGAATGTTATTATTAGGGATGTTTCGATCATGACTTTGGCCGACTAGCCGATTATTCGGTTGTAAAAAGGCTGACTATAGTTTTAGGAGCATTCGTTACGCTTTATTTACCGCTTATTTGCGCTCAAGTTGCAAGTAGCGCGAAAATGTCTGAAATTCTCTATTAATATGGTTTAAACTTTAACGTTATTTTTTGTTGTTGTTTACTTCGTTTGACATTCGTCTCATTTGCACAATAAAATAATTAACGCCATTACGGTGAGAAAATTAACTATTCTCCTATCGTGACATCGACTTAAGTATATTTGGCTTTGCATTTTAAATTTTCATTTTATATTCATGTTTTGATATAAAATATATAAGAAATACTAAGTCCGAAATAGCATTTCGAAGACTTTTTTATAAGAAGTTTCATTTACGAGTCTTTTTCGAGCCCCCTTGATAATTAAAAAACGATTGATCACATGCACGATAAAAAGACGACTCGAAAAGAACTCATTTGTAAGTTTAAACAAGTAAGGGTGTTATAGTCAGGCAAGCCTGACAATAGAATACCCGACACAGACACACATATTCAAATAATTTTTAATATCAGGAGGTGTTTAAGGCCATAGGGGCCCCATATACCGCATTTTTTTAAATTTCTTTATGCAAACCGCCCCTTTGCCACGCCCACTTTTCCAATTTTTCGGAATTCTAATCGGAGGCTTAAATATACGCGCAAATTCTAAGTTTCATTGAAATATTTGGAAAAAGTCAGATTTTGGGGCAGTTTTCGGATTTTTGTGACAGACCCTAGTACTGGAGGTACCCTTAATAATGAACCAATCCAGAAAATTTTTGGGCAGGATGTTTATGGTAACAAAGCAAGTATAAGTGCCAATTTTCGTTCAAGTCCCATAGGCGTTTCGGGAGTAGGAGACAATTTTCGAAAAACGCCCTTCTGCAACGCCCATTTTTCTGATTTTTGTAAATCACATTAATTGGCCTAAAATATGTTCAAATGCCAAATTTCATCAAAATATCTTGAAAAACTCCGATTTTAGAGCAGTTTTTGTGATTTTCGTAACAGACCCTAGTACTGGAGGTACCCCTAAAAATGGTCCGATCGGGTCCATTTTCGAACTTAGTCTTACTCATGTCCCCGTGAGCACGCATACAAATTTTCAAGATAGCTCAACTCCTTCGATAAGATAACTGTATACAGACAGACGGACAGACAGACAGGCAGACAGACAGACAGACAGACAGACAGACGGACATGTCTAAATCGAATCTCCTGGTGACGCTGATCATTTCTATATACATTTTGTATAGTCTATCTCGACTGGTTCTGGGTGTTACACACAACCCAACAAACGCAATATACCCTCGACACAGAGTGTGTCGGGTATAAAAAGTAAGAAAGCGAAAGTCGGTCAAGCCCGACTTTGAAATACCCAGCGTCCCGACATTATGAGCGCACTATATTTTGCTTCTCTATTTGTGGGCGTGGCAGTGGAAGGGCAACATAATTATTTCCCTACACCTTTCATTCGCCTTGGTGAACCTATGTTGCAAATTTGAAGCTTCTACGCCTTTTACTTCGGAAGTTACGAAAAATCTTCAATTGTGGGCGTGGCAGTGGGCGGGCCATATAAAATTTTTTCCTACACCTTTCATTCGCCTTGGTGAACCTATGTTGCGAATTTGAAGCTTCGACGCCTTTTACTTCGGAAGTTACGAAAAATCTTTATTTGTGGGCGTGGAAGTCGGCGTTCCAAAAAAAATTTTTTCCTACACCTTTTATTCGCCTTGGTGAACCTATGTTGCGAATTTGACTCTTCTACGCCTTTTACTTCGGAAGTTACGAAAAATCTTCATTTGTGGGCGTGGCAGTGGGCGGGCCATAAAAAAAATTTTCCTACACCTTTCATTCGCCTTGGTGAACCTATGTTGCTAAAATTTTTTCCTACACCTTTCATTCGCTTTGGTGAACCTGTTGCGAATTTGAAGCTTCTACGCCTTTTACTTCGGAAGTTATGAAAAATCTTTATTTGTGGGCGTGGCAGTGGGCGGGCCACAAAAATTTTTTTCCTACACCTTTCATTCGCCTTGGTGAACCTATGTTGCGAATTTGAAACTTCTACGCCTTTTACTTCGGAAGTTACGAAAAATCTTCATTTGTGGGCGTGGCAGTGGGCGGACCATAAAAAAATTTTCCTACACCTTTCATTCGCCTTGGTGAACCTATGTTGCGAATTTGAAGCTTCTACGCCTTTTACTTCGGAAGTTATGAAAATTCTCTATTTGTGGGCGTGGCAGTGGGCGGGCTACATAAATTTTTGTTCCTACACCTTTCATTTGCCTTGGTCAACCTATGCTGCGAATTTGAACCTTCTACGCCTTTTACTTCACAAGTTACGATAAGCCCTTATTTGTGGGCTTATTTGTGGGCGTGGCTCACGGAGGCGGCGTCCATTTTTTGCCAGGATATGTCTCTTTTCGTAGTTTACCAGCACACCAAATATCAATGGAATGTGTTGAGTGGTTCGCAAGTTACAAGCATTTTATTGAAAACACAATAAATTCATTTGTGGGCGTGGCAGTGGGCGGATGTCTCCCATTTTTACTTAGGTTCATACTCGGACCCCGATATACATGTGTGCCAAATTTCGACTTCATTGGTTCAGCCGTTTCGGAGGAGATCCGACCACGGACGGACGGACAGACGGTCAAACGGACAGACGGACATGTCTAAATCGATTCAGTTTTTGATCCTGATCATTTCTATATATATTTTTCTATATCTCCGGAGCTTAATTCTCCCTGTTACAAGATTTGCACAAAACTAATATACCCCGATTACGCTGGGTATAAAAACGAGTTCTATTGAAATACAAAAACAAAATATAGAGCAATCGCCAATTAACTCCGCAGGGGATTGATATATGATAACTTAGGATGTTGCTTTGTGAAATTTTACTCAATATAAGAATAAAAAAAAAATTAGTTGAATGGAGTTGAAAAAAAAAAATTTTATTTGACTATAACAGGTTGGCTTGTGGCTCTGGGATAGCGTAGGGGATGCGTGCTATGCTCTTGATCCCAGGGTCCGAGGTTCGATTCCCGGCACAGGCGAAACGGAGTGTAATGTTCCAAGCCTAGCACTGGTTTTTCAAAAATCGCATGTTAGGGGCACACTACATAAAAAGACATACACTCACACAAACACAAGAAAACCTCCGTGGTATCACAATGGGCCGATTAACGGCCTAAGTGGCAGCCACTTCAACCTACCTACCTAACAGGTTGGCTTATAAGTCCCCGGTCTAACAAAGAAAGACACATTTTTTTGTCAAAATTCGTTTTTATTATTCAACATAGTTCCCTTCAAGAGCGATACAACGATTATAACGACCTTCCAATTTTTTGATAACATTTTGGTAGTACTCCTTCGGTTTTGCCTCAAAATAGGCCTCAGTTTCGGCGATCACCTCTTCATTGCAGCCAAATTTTTTCTCTGCGAGGATCCTTTTGAGGTCTGAGAACAAGAAAAAGTCTCTGGGGGCCAGATCTGGAGAATACGGTGGGTGGAGTAGCAATTCGAAGCCTAATTCATGAATTTTTGCCATCGTTCTCAATGACTTGTGGAACAACACTTTTTTCTTCTTCATATGGGGCCGTTTTGCCGCGATTTCGACCTTCAAACGCTCTAATAAACGGTCCACTCAGCCGACTGTCGATTGGAGTCAGGAGTGTAGTGATAGAGCCATGTTTCATCCATTGTCACATATCGACGCAAAAACTCGGGTTTTTGGTCAAATGTGAGCTCGCGCGGCACCCATTTTCCACAGAGCTTTTTCATATCCAAATATTGATGAATGATATGACCAACACGTTCCTTTGATATCTTAAAGGCCTCTGCTATCTCGATCAACTTCATTTTACGGTCATTCAAAATCATTTTGTGAATTTTTTTGATGTTTTCGTCGGTAACCACCTCTTTCGGGCGTACACTGCGTTCACCGTCCTCCGTGCTCATTTCACCACGCTTGAATTTTGCATACCAATCAATTATTGTTGATTTTCCTGAGGCAGAGTCCGGAAACTCATTATCAAGCCAAGTTTTTGCTTCCACTGTATTTTTTCCCTTCAGAAAACAGTATTTTATCAAAACACGAAATTCCTTTTTTTCCATTTTTTTCACAATAACAAAAGTTGCTTCACAAAAGACGCCCTATCTTACAAACTAATTGACTTACAAACGTCAAATTTTGACACGAATCATTTGAAGGTTGCTACCATATAAAAATAATATGCATTTAATACTAGCGACGCCATCTATGTGTCAGACCGGGGACTTATCAGCCAACCTGTTAGCATCTACTCCAATGAGCTACTCCTTGTATTCCCTTCTTTCGACTCTTTCAATGACGTTTAGAGTCCCAAAATGAACACAAGAATATTTCTATTTTCAGACCATTTTTAAATATTTACTAATAAATCATCACGGTAATAACAACAATAAAGACTATCGACAATTTGGAATCATTATGCTATTTAAAGAAATAGTTAATATTCGCCTACAAATAACACTATATATTAGGTGTAGTAAAAAGAAATCCATTATTTTTCCAATAGATGGCGTTATTTATCTGCATCTCGCGTTGTATAAGTCCGATCGTGTTCCGCTAGGGGGCATTAGAAAGATGACAGTTCCTACTAAAAAAGCTTTTTTGACACTTTTTTGATTGATTGATTCAGTTTTGTTTGAGAGCTTGTCAAAGATGGACATCAGCAAAGAGAAAATTCGCTACATTTTACAGTTTTTCTTCGATAAGGGAGAAAACGCAAGCCAGGCGGCTGAACATGTGAATAGCGTTTATGGACCTGATACTGTAACAGCCAATCATGCGCAATTTTGGTTTCGTCGATTCCGTTCCGGTAACTTCGATGTCAAGGATGCACCACGCACTGGAAGGCCAATTGTCGAAAATGTCGATAAAATCATGGAAATTATCGAGTCCGACCGTCATGTTAGCACTGTTTCGATTGCAAAAGAGCTAAAGATTGCACAAAAAACCGTTTGGAACCATTTGAATAAGGCTGGATACACAAAGAAGCTCGATGTATGGGTGCCACACGAGTTAACGCAAAAAAACCTCATAGACCGAATTTCCATCTGCGAATCGCTGCTGAACCGCAACAAAATCGACCCATTTCTGAAGCGGTTGGTGACTGGTGATGAAAAGTGGGTCACTTACGACAAAGTCAAGCGAAAACGGTCGAGGTCGAAACACGGTGAACCGGCGGAAACGGTGGCCAAGCCAGGATTGACGGCCAGGAAGGTTTTGCTGTGTGTTTGGTGGGATTGGCAGGGAATTATCTACTATGAGCTGCTCCCATACGGCAAAACTCTTAACTCGGAGCTCTACTGTCAACAATTGGACCGTCTGAAGGAAGCAATCGCCCATAAGCGGCCAGCTTTGGCCAATAGGAGAGGAGTTATGTTCCATCAGGACAACGCCAGGCCACACACATCGATAGTGATTCGCCAGAAGCTCCGGGAGTTTGGTTGGGAGGTTCTTCTGCATCCACCTTATAGTCCGGACCTGGCACTAAGTGATTACCATCTGTTCCTGTCCATGGCGAACAATTTTGCTGGTGAAACATTCGCTTCAAGAGAGGCTTCTGAAATTCGACTGTCTCAATTTTTTGCTAATAGGAACGAGGGCTTCTATGAGAGAGGCATAATGCAATTACCTTTAAAATGGCAACAAGTTATCGAACAAAACGGCGCATATTTGACCTAAATCGGGTCATTCTAACTATCTTAAATAAAGCCCTCAATTTAATGCAAAAATAATGGATTTCTTTTTACTACACCTAAAAATATATACTACACGTACAAAATTTCTGAACAAAAAAAAAATACTGTCTTAAAGATACCTTTGAACGTCTTTTGCGCTAAATATTTATTTTTCTAAAGAGCGCATAAATCAAAATAGAAAACGATGAAAGAGTAAAGTAGTCATATCATTTCTAGTAATAACCCATGCATTGAATTCCCAATAAATGAGATTTTAAGAGAAATCAAAAAAAATCGCGCTTCGACTAAGAACCAGCAAAAATCGCAATTAAGTGACCAAACAAAAAGAAAAAATTATGATAATTTACTCTATGTACTGATTACGCACAAAAAGTGACCAAACGATTTTTGTTCTTGTAGCCCTTCGTGAGCAAAAACTAAAGAAAAGCGGAACAAAATGCAAAAAGAATAGCAGAGCAATATTTGAATAGAAAAAAAATGATCTCACGCGTGTACGAATAAAATAATGTAACAGGTTGGCTGATAAGTTCCGGTCTAACAAAGAAAAACACATTTTTTTGTCAAAATTCGTTTTTATTATTCAACATAGTTCCCTTCAAGAGCGATACAACGATTATAACGACCATCCAATTTTTTGATACCATTTTGGTAGTACTCCTTCGGTTTTGCCCCAAAATAGGCCTCAGCTTCGGCGATCACCTCTTCATTGCAGCCAAATTTTTTCCCTGCGAGCATCCTTTTGAGGTCTGAGAACAAGAAAAAGTCGCTGGGGGCCAGATCTGGAGAATACGGTGGGTGGGGAAGCAATTCGAAGCCTAATTCATGAATTTTTGCCATCGTTCTCAATGACTTGTGGCACGGTGCGTTGTCTTGGTGGAACAACACTTTTTTCTTCTTCATATGGGGCCGTTTTGCCGCGATTTCGATCTTCAAACGCTCCAGTAACGACATATAATAGTCACTGTTGATGATTTTTCCCTTCTCAAGATAAACGATAAAAATTATTCCATGCCCATCCCAAAAAACAGAGGCCATTACTTTGCCAGCGGACTTTTGAGTCTTTCCACGCTTCGGAGACGGTTCACCGATCACTGTCCACTCAGCCGACTGTCGATTGGACTCAGGAGTGTAGTGATAGAGCCATGTTTCATCCATTGTCACATATCGACGCAAAAACTCGGGTGTATTGCGAGTTAACAGCTGCAAACACCGCTCAGAATCACCAACACGTTGTTGTTTTTGGTCAAATGTGAGCTCGCGCGGCACCCATTTTGCACAGAGCTTTTTCATATCCAAATATTGATGAATGATATGACCAACACGTTCCTTTGATATCTTTAAGGCCTCTGCTATCTCGATCAACTTCATTTTACGGTCATTCAAAATCATTTTGTGAATTTTTTTGATGTTTTCGTCGGTAACCACCTCTTTCGAGCGTCCACTGCGTTCACCGTTCTCCGTGCTCATTTCACCACGCTTGAATTTTGCATACCAATCAATTATTGTTGATTTTCCTGGGGCAGAGTCCGGAAACTCATTATCAAGCCAAGTTTTTGCTTCCACTGTATTTTTTCCCTTCAGAAAACAGTATTTTATCAAAACACGAAATTCCTTTTTTCCATTTTTTTCACAATAACAAAAGTTGCTTCACAAAAGACGCTCTATCTCACAAACTAATTGAC
>JAIPUU010001120.1:0-12929 GCA_020466095.1 Chlorops oryzae
TTACAGACGTCAAATTTTGACACGAATCATTTGAAGGTTGTCACTATATAAAAATAATATGCATTTAATACTAGCGACGCCATCTATGTGTCAGACCGGGGACTTATCAGCAAACCTGTTATAATGCTGATATTTAAAAAAGCATTTCTGAATGGCCCCTTCCATCCTCTGCTACCGTAGAACAGCTCTTTTCGCACGCAGTTTTATTAAATACACCCAGACGGGGCTGTCTCACAGACGAGAACTTTGAAAAATTACTTCTTTTGAAAGTAAATGATTTAATATAAATACTTACCGGTATTTTTTCGACTAGCTGAGACTTTTATTTCACTTCTAAAACGCTTGATTTATACCCTACACAGATAACACCATTAATGGGTCAGGCCACGAGAAACGTGACATAGTGGGTCTGGGATTTTGAGTTTTGGACCTTACATCCAAAGATTATAGCCGTTCATAACTCCCCTTAATATATAAGAGAGAAATTCCCTCAGTTGTTGTTGTTGTTGCAATTTGAAAATCGAAAATTTGACAATTTTTCAATATTTCTCTTTTATTCATAATTTTATATCTGAAATATGACTTGAGATAAATGAAAAATTCTTTCTTTACTCGTTTAAGAATAAATGAAGAAAAAAATTAAAATTCGAAAAATAGTATACACTGAAAAAAATTGTTCGGAAATTCGAATTTAAAATAAACATTTGCGATTTGTATATAGAGCCGGAGCTAGAAATATAACCAATTGTACATAAATATGTAGACCTTTGAACTGCGTTTCAGAAACAAAAAAAAATTTTTTGTATTTCCAAGGAGTTTCCGACACAGAGCGTTTTTTGTTAGACAACCTTCATATAAAAAGGCGCAAAACCATATGAAAAGCTTTGATTTCATGTTTGCAGACTACAAATAATTAATATATTTCATCACAAATTCAGCGGCGTTAAACGAAAATATGAAGGTAGCAAAAACGTCTGATCTGATTGATCTGCTTTATATAACTGTTCGTATTGTTTTTGTTAGTAATTTTAGTTTGTGCGACTGGCTAAGACCGAAGGAATAACAAAAACAATGTGTTCTTAAAACTCATTTAGTGCATAAGCACTTAAATGCTCAGTTCATGAACTTTTCATGCGTAAATAAAAGCTGCAGTGGAGAGGAACCGATTTTCATATGGTTATGCGCCTTCTTATATGAAGGTTGTCTCACAAAAAACGCTCTGTGTCGGAAATTCCTTGGAAATACAAATTTTTTTTAATTGTTTCTGAAACGCAGCTCAATGGTCTACGTAATAATTTACAATTGGTTATTTTTCTAGCTCCGGCTCTATATACAAATCGCAAATGTTTATTTTAAATTCGAATTTCCGAACAATTTTTTTCAGTGTATACTATTTTTCGAATTTTAATTTTTTTCTTCATTTATTCTTAAACGAGTAAAGAAAGAATTTTTCATTTATCTCAAGTCATATTTTAGATATAAAATTATGAATAAACGAGAAATATTGAAAAATTGTCAAATTTTCGATTTTCAAATTGCAACAACAACAACAAATGAGGGAATTTCTCTCTTATATATTATGGGGAGTTATGAACGGCTATAATCTTTGGATGTAAGGTCCAAAACTCAAAATCCCAGACCCACTATGTCACGTTTCTCGTGGCCTGACCCTAATGCAAGTCAACGGCTTAACTTTGCATTATGTCGTGCATTTGACTTGAATTTGATAAAATTAATGCACAACTCAAAGCGTGAATAGCCGATTTTTGTCTGGCAGCACTAAGAAAAAACTAGCGGAGGTTATGGTATTTTGGTTATTTATTGGCAACATATGGCAGGTTTACTGTATGTCACTGTTGCCACAGACGATGTTTGGCACTATAGCTTTTTTTTATTTTATTTCGCTCTCTTTTGGCTTTCTATCGCCAAGAGTAGATTAACTCAATAGCCAGTTCAAAGCGTGCAAACATATCAAATAATCGAAGTCACTAATAATTAAAATGTAAAAGTGCAGCTTTAAGATTTGGCGGACCTAATTTACATCACAAAATTTAATTTTTTATGTACAAAAAATTTTCCCTTTTGTTAAGGTAAATTGGCTCTTTTTTCCATTACCCTTATATATTTTAAATGGCATCCGTGCTTTCAGCAAACTGCCAGAAGGTAATGCGCATTGACAGTCTGGATACCTGTTTTTGTGATTTGCATTAGCGGTTTTTAATTTCGTATTTCAGCTGTAATCTGATAAGGGTATTAGATTATTTGATTGCTGATTTAACTCAAATTATTGAAATCTTTTGAATTCAAATCAAAAGATTTCATTCAAATTGAAATCATTTTAGATTTGTCGAACATCATGATTTATCATAGATGGGCATAATGCACTAAATATCTAATGCACTCAGAATTTGCACTATCGCCAGTTGCTTAGTGGCAGTGCAAATTAATTTGAACTATCACTACAAATTTTAGTGCAAGTGAAAATGATGTGCAGTATCACTAAAACTTTTAGTCCAAGTGAAAATGATTTGCACTATCACTAAAATTTTAGTGTAAGTTAAAATGAAAGGCACTGTCACTAAAACTTTTAGTGCTAGTTAAAATTTTAAGTGGTAGTTAAAAAAATTTCCATTATCATTAAAAAAAATTAATAATAAAGATATCAAATCATTTACCAAATCAAGTGTAAATTCCTTTTTATTAATGATATACATTATATCATATTATTTAAATATGTATTTATGTATTCGTATTTGCTCTTCGTAAGACTAGCATCTCAAAATAAGACTCGCTTATTTTTTGCCTCCTTGACTTGCCTTGCCTTTTAAGAAAATGATTTTTATAAATGGGTGCCGATGTAAGGCATTTATATTTGTGTCGCAGTCGGCGAGGTAGGAGAGAACCTCTTGCAAATAACATCCCGTTTCAGCATTAGGGCCCGGTACGTTTATATCTGTTTAATTTCGTCAAATATTACTCCAAGCCAGGATTGACGGCCAGGAAGGTTTTGCTGTGTGTTTGGTGGGATTGGCAGGGAATTATCTACTATGAGCTGCTCCCATACGGCAAAACTCTTAACTCGGAGCTCTACTGTCAACAATTGGACCGTCTGAAGGAAGCAATCGCCCATAAGCGGCCAGCTTTGGCCAATAGGAGAGGAGTTATGTTCCATCAGGACAACGCCAGGCCACACACATCGATAGTGATTCGCCAGAAGCTCCGGGAGTTTGGTTGGGAGGTTCTTCTGCATCCACCTTATAGTCCGGACCTGGCACTAAGTGATTACCATCTGTTCCTGTCCATGGCGAACAATTTTGCTGGTGAAACATTCGCTTCAAGAGAGGCTTCTGAAATTCGACTGTCTCAATTTTTTGCTAATAGGAACGAGGGCTTCTATGAGAGAGGCATAATGCAATTACCTTTAAAATGGCAACAAGTTATCGAACAAAACGGCGCATATTTGACCTAAATCGGGTCATTCTAACTATCTTAAATAAAGCCCTCAATTTAATGCAAAAATAATGGATTTCTTTTTACTACACCTAAAAATATATACTACACGTACAAAATTTCTGAACAAAAAAAAAATACTGTCTTAAAGATACCTTTGAACGTCTTTTGCGCTAAATATTTATTTTTCTAAAGAGCGCATAAATCAAAATAGAAAACGATGAAAGAGTAAAGTAGTCATATCATTTCTAGTAATAACCCATGCATTGAATTCCCAATAAATGAGATTTTAAGAGAAATCAAAAAAAATCGCGCTTCGACTAAGAACCAGCAAAAATCGCAATTAAGTGACCAAACAAAAAGAAAAAATTATGATAATTTACTCTATGTACTGATTACGCACAAAAAGTGACCAAACGATTTTTGTTCTTGTAGCCCTTCGTGAGCAAAAACTAAAGAAAAGCGGAACAAAATGCAAAAAGAATAGCAGAGCAATATTTGAATAGAAAAAAAATGATCTCACGCGTGTACGAATAAAATAATGTAACAGGTTGGCTGATAAGTTCCGGTCTAACAAAGAAAAACACATTTTTTTGTCAAAATTCGTTTTTATTATTCAACATAGTTCCCTTCAAGAGCGATACAACGATTATAACGACCATCCAATTTTTTGATACCATTTTGGTAGTACTCCTTCGGTTTTGCCCCAAAATAGGCCTCAGCTTCGGCGATCACCTCTTCATTGCAGCCAAATTTTTTCCCTGCGAGCATCCTTTTGAGGTCTGAGAACAAGAAAAAGTCGCTGGGGGCCAGATCTGGAGAATACGGTGGGTGGGGAAGCAATTCGAAGCCTAATTCATGAATTTTTGCCATCGTTCTCAATGACTTGTGGCACGGTGCGTTGTCTTGGTGGAACAACACTTTTTTCTTCTTCATATGGGGCCGTTTTGCCGCGATTTCGATCTTCAAACGCTCCAGTAACGACATATAATAGTCACTGTTGATGATTTTTCCCTTCTCAAGATAAACGATAAAAATTATTCCATGCCCATCCCAAAAAACAGAGGCCATTACTTTGCCAGCGGACTTTTGAGTCTTTCCACGCTTCGGAGACGGTTCACCGATCACTGTCCACTCAGCCGACTGTCGATTGGACTCAGGAGTGTAGTGATAGAGCCATGTTTCATCCATTGTCACATATCGACGCAAAAACTCGGGTGTATTGCGAGTTAACAGCTGCAAACACCGCTCAGAATCACCAACACGTTGTTGTTTTTGGTCAAATGTGAGCTCGCGCGGCACCCATTTTGCACAGAGCTTTTTCATATCCAAATATTGATGAATGATATGACCAACACGTTCCTTTGATATCTTTAAGGCCTCTGCTATCTCGATCAACTTCATTTTACGGTCATTCAAAATCATTTTGTGAATTTTTTTGATGTTTTCGTCGGTAACCACCTCTTTCGAGCGTCCACTGCGTTCACCGTTCTCCGTGCTCATTTCACCACGCTTGAATTTTGCATACCAATCAATTATTGTTGATTTTCCTGGGGCAGAGTCCGGAAACTCATTATCAAGCCAAGTTTTTGCTTCCACTGTATTTTTTCCCTTCAGAAAACAGTATTTTATCAAAACACGAAATTCCTTTTTTCCATTTTTTTCACAATAACAAAAGTTGCTTCACAAAAGACGCTCTATCTCACAAACTAATTGACTTACAGACGTCAAATTTTGACACGAATCATTTGAAGGTTGTCACTATATAAAAATAATATGCATTTAATACTAGCGACGCCATCTATGTGTCAGACCGGGGACTTATCAGCAAACCTGTTATAATGCTGATATTTAAAAAAGCATTTCTGAATGGCCCCTTCCATCCTCTGCTACCGTAGAACAGCTCTTTTCGCACGCAGTTTTATTAAATACACCCAGACGGGGCTGTCTCACAGACGAGAACTTTGAAAAATTACTTCTTTTGAAAGTAAATGATTTAATATAAATACTTACCGGTATTTTTTCGACTAGCTGAGACTTTTATTTCACTTCTAAAACGCTTGATTTATACCCTACACAGATAACACCATTAATGGGTCAGGCCACGAGAAACGTGACATAGTGGGTCTGGGATTTTGAGTTTTGGACCTTACATCCAAAGATTATAGCCGTTCATAACTCCCCATAATATATAAGAGAGAAATTCCCTCAGTTGTTGTTGTTGTTGCAATTTGAAAATCGAAAATTTGACAATTTTTCAATATTTCTCTTTTATTCATAATTTTATATCTGAAATATGACTTGAGATAAATGAAAAATTCTTTCTTTACTCGTTTAAGAATAAATGAAGAAAAAAATTAAAATTCGAAAAATAGTATACACTGAAAAAAATTGTTCGGAAATTCGAATTTAAAATAAACATTTGCGATTTGTATATAGAGCCGGAGCTAGAAATATAACCAATTGTACATAAATATGTAGACCTTTGAACTGCGTTTCAGAAACAAAAAAAAATTTTTTGTATTTCCAAGGAGTTTCCGACACAGAGCGTTTTTTGTTAGACAACCTTCATATAAAAAGGCGCAAAACCATATGAAAAGCTTTGATTTCATGTTTGCAGACTACAAATAATTAATATATTTCATCACAAATTCAGCGGCGTTAAACGAAAATATGAAGGTAGCAAAAACGTCTGATCTGATTGATCTGCTTTATATAACTGTTCGTATTGTTTTTGTTAGTAATTTTAGTTTGTGCGACTGGCTAAGACCGAAGGAATAACAAAAACAATGTGTTCTTAAAACTCATTTAGTGCATAAGCACTTAAATGCTCAGTTCATGAACTTTTCATGCGTAAATAAAAGCTGCAGTGGAGAGGAACCGATTTTCATATGGTTATGCGCCTTCTTATATGAAGGTTGTCTCACAAAAAACGCTCTGTGTCGGAAATTCCTTGGAAATACAAATTTTTTTTAATTGTTTCTGAAACGCAGCTCAATGGTCTACGTAATAATTTACAATTGGTTATTTTTCTAGCTCCGGCTCTATATACAAATCGCAAATGTTTATTTTAAATTCGAATTTCCGAACAATTTTTTTCAGTGTATACTATTTTTCGAATTTTAATTTTTTTCTTCATTTATTCTTAAACGAGTAAAGAAAGAATTTTTCATTTATCTCAAGTCATATTTTAGATATAAAATTATGAATAAACGAGAAATATTGAAAAATTGTCAAATTTTCGATTTTCAAATTGCAACAACAACAACAAATGAGGGAATTTCTCTCTTATATATTATGGGGAGTTATGAACGGCTATAATCTTTGGATGTAAGGTCCAAAACTCAAAATCCCAGACCCACTATGTCACGTTTCTCGTGGCCTGACCCTAATGCAAGTCAACGGCTTAACTTTGCATTATGTCGTGCATTTGACTTGAATTTGATAAAATTAATGCACAACTCAAAGCGTGAATAGCCGATTTTTGTCTGGCAGCACTAAGAAAAAACTAGCGGAGGTTATGGTATTTTGGTTATTTATTGGCAACATATGGCAGGTTTACTGTATGTCACTGTTGCCACAGACGATGTTTGGCACTATAGCTTTTTTTTATTTTATTTCGCTCTCTTTTGGCTTTCTATCGCCAAGAGTAGATTAACTCAATAGCCAGTTCAAAGCGTGCAAACATATCAAATAATCGAAGTCACTAATAATTAAAATGTAAAAGTGCAGCTTTAAGATTTGGCGGACCTAATTTACATCACAAAATTTAATTTTTTATGTACAAAAAATTTTCCCTTTTGTTAAGGTAAATTGGCTCTTTTTTCCATTACCCTTATATATTTTAAATGGCATCCGTGCTTTCAGCAAACTGCCAGAAGGTAATGCGCATTGACAGTCTGGATACCTGTTTTTGTGATTTGCATTAGCGGTTTTTAATTTCGTATTTCAGCTGTAATCTGATAAGGGTATTAGATTATTTGATTGCTGATTTAACTCAAATTATTGAAATCTTTTGAATTCAAATCAAAAGATTTCATTCAAATTGAAATCATTTTAGATTTGTCGAACATCATGATTTATCATAGATGGGCATAATGCACTAAATATCTAATGCACTCAGAATTTGCACTATCGCCAGTTGCTTAGTGGCAGTGCAAATTAATTTGAACTATCACTACAAATTTTAGTGCAAGTGAAAATGATGTGCAGTATCACTAAAACTTTTAGTCCAAGTGAAAATGATTTGCACTATCACTAAAATTTTAGTGTAAGTTAAAATGAAAGGCACTGTCACTAAAACTTTTAGTGCTAGTTAAAATTTTAAGTGGTAGTTAAAAAAATTTCCATTATCATTAAAAAAAATTAATAATAAAGATATCAAATCATTTACCAAATCAAGTGTAAATTCCTTTTTATTAATGATATACATTATATCATATTATTTAAATATGTATTTATGTATTCGTATTTGCTCTTCGTAAGACTAGCATCTCAAAATAAGACTCGCTTATTTTTTGCCTCCTTGACTTGCCTTGCCTTTTAAGAAAATGATTTTTATAAATGGGTGCCGATGTAAGGCATTTATATTTGTGTCGCAGTCGGCGAGGTAGGAGAGAACCTCTTGCAAATAACATCCCGTTTCAGCATTAGGGCCCGGTACGTTTATATCTGTTTAATTTCGTCAAATATTACTCCTATAATTTTTTTAATTGACTGCAGACCATTTTCTTTGGCATTATAAAAGTTGATTTTATTATTCCCAACAATTCCTGTTGATACAGAAACTAGTTGATTGCAATTTGAAAAAGGATTATGCAAAGCAAACCACTCTACAAGTTTTTTGATGTCAGTATTATCTCTTTCAATACGTGAATCTCTTGAGTCTACATGTTGATCTGTGGTATCAAATGAAAGGTCGCAAAATTTTTCAATTTCTTCACAAATTGTATTTGTCGCAAATTAAAACGCTCTGACAGAGTTCTTTCATTATCATTAGTTAACACTTCTATCATGGTTCATGACTGCAAGGTAACGATCGATCCGTTATTGCTATTTCAACGAATTAGTTTAAATAAAAAATTTGAGGAAAATCTTTGTGAATATTTACAATACGAATTAAGTCCATACCATACACTTGTGAGATGATCATTCCATAACCCTAGCCTCTCAGCGCGAATGAAATCATTAGCTATTGATATCATTTCAATGTATTGTAGCCATAACTGAGCAGTAGGAACATCGTCCTTCAATTTAGCTACTTCGTCATTAAATAGCTGTATTAATCCGTTCAAAAAATCTTCAGATTCTTCAATGTTATCATAAGAAATCGTCCCTCTCAGAATATCCATGATGTAACTATCCAAAAACTCCTGCTGATTTTGATCGATTGTTAATTTATCATATGAGCCGTTTATTTTGAAAGTGGCATAAGTCCCTTTTTTTTAAGTCGAGATATTTAAGGGTTTGCGTTTTAACACGTTTAAAAATATGGATGCTAACTTTCGAAAAGATTTACTTGTATTTGTTATCTAATGATACTGACATTTTTGAGTGCAAATTTTTTATAAATGAAAAGATACCGTTCAATTGTATTTAGTGTTGCCATTAACTCGATTTTTTTGAAAAAGTTACTTATGCCACTTTCAAAATAAACGGCTCATATATAAGCTTCATTAGTGCAACTCTAACAAGTCCATGTCCTCTTACACTTCTTGCAAAAGCATGGCCATCTTACATTTTGTCCACTGAATTTGGAGCATAAATAACACTGAGAGCTTCCTTGAGTCCACTTCCTTCCATTATATATCCTATAGATCCAAGAAGTTAATTTTTCTGTATTTTTCTATATTCAAATAAAAAATTATTCACTCGTAAATAAAAAAACCTCTTATTACATATTATGGATTATGCCTACGGGGGAAACCATGTAAAAAAAAAAACGCGCCCTGCATTCTACCTCGAAGGTGGTGAGAAAACGAGTGCATCGTTATAATATAGTCGCTTTCTCGGCGCTCTACTCCGAAAACGGTCTATTCTACAGAAAAATTCAAAAGAAATTTTTTGTAGACAATTTCACGACAAACAATTTTTATAATAACCTTTTATTGACCTTTGAGCAATAGATCGCGAGATATTTGCGAAAAATTGATTTTCGTGACCTTTTGACCTCTATAACTTTTTTAGCCGACACGATATCTATGTCGATTTTTCACATCATTATTACAATGCCGTAATAAAGATATGTACAAAAATTCTGCTCACTAGGAATTACTCCGCAGATAAAACCTAAAATGACTGCACTAAAAAATCATGTAGAAGTCTAAAGCCTGAAATCCACTACAGAACGTTCTATAGGCGAAGCACCCACCTAGAAGCAAAAATGTTTTGTATGTGATGCGACTTCTTTATAGTTTCTTATTCTATGAAAGTACCTAGTGGAGCTCTACTTCAAATATGTCGAAGGCAGTTTATCAAAGAGAATTGTAGATACATTCTTCTTTGAAAAGACAAGGATGAATTCCCCACAATTTACACATTTTTCTCTACGTATAAAACTCTACAGCACATTTCAGCTTAAAATTTATCTGCTTAGCTATTTACATTTTTTGTCTCTTCGAAAATCATTTCATTATATAGGACAAGATTTTAAGATGTTCGCAGTTCAACACTCGATTTGATAAAGTACACAAGTAAACACGATTTATGTTTCTGACTTCTGTATATCACCACTTATGGGCCAAAATTCTTTTTAATGCCTTCACTTCTGTCCCTGTCAATGAAAATCAGTTTTTCTGAAGGAGCAAATCATATTAATAAAAAATTAATTTTAACAAAAAATGTATGAATAACGAAATAAAATACTCTAGTCGAATTAAAAAAAAATCAATGATTAACAAAACTTAATTTTTTTCCTTCGCAAATTACGGTAACATTGTTGTCTTATCTTGTCTTGTCTTGCCAAACAAGACAACAATGTTACTGTAATTTGCGAGTAAACAAGATGGAAGTTTGGTAATATTCGATTTTTTCCAATTGGACTAGAGTATTTTATTTCGTTATTCATAAATTTTTAGGTAAAATTTATTTGTTATTTATTTGATTTGCTCTTTTACGAACACTGATTTTCGTTGACAGAGACAGAAATTTAGGCATTAAAAAGAATTTTGGCCCTTATACCTTAGTGATGAAGGAAAATAATTTTTTTTTTTAAGTTTGATTTTGTGGTCAGTAGGACGATTTTTGAAATTTTTGAAAATCTCAGGAAGTATGTATGTGTTTTGCATTTTATTATCTTTCTTTAAAGAGGAAGAATGTACCTTTACAACGATGTATCATGTGTTCCAATCAAAGTTTTATTTCAAGATCTATAGCCATTCAAATTTGAAAAATTTCGTAGCGAGAAAAGTTTGAAAAATTGAATATTTCTCGTTGCGAGGCAATTTGACAGGGTTATGATGTAGCTATTTTTGGAGAACTCACTATTGGGTACTCGTTTAAACTAATAAAACAAAACCTGTTCACTGTTTCGTGAATTAGAGCTTTTAGAATATTTCGCGAGTTTTGGTTCATTTTGAAAATTTTTTGAAAATTTTTGAAAATTTCAGGTTCAGTACTATTTTGGCCTGACCTAGCAACATCTCACTACGCCCAGAGAACGATGGATTGGTACCAAGCCAATAATGCCACTGTGGGTCCAAGAGAAGCAAATCCTCCGAATTGCCCCGAACTTCGTCCAATCGAAAAATATTGGGCTTTAATGAAAAGGAACCTTAAGAAGACCAAACAAACTGCGAAGAACATCGAAATATTTCGACATAAATGGCGTCGGGCATAAACTAAGGTGAACGAAAGGTCGGTAAAAAACCTAATGGAGGACCTTAATCAAAAAGTGTATAATTTTTTTTATGTGTATTTTTTCAGTGTAATTAAAATTTTTAATTATTTTGTAATGTTCACTTAATAATAAACTGAAAGAATTTTTAAAAAAACATCATTGGTTTTTTTTGCAATAAAAAAAAAAAAGGACAGTTATTTCTGGGACAGTCTTTAGGTAAGACTACGGATTTTAATTTTAAAGATCTCTCTGGCTGTCAGGAGTAATGCTCTTTGCTTGGGGGTAATTCGTTGGCTATTGAAAATATCCAACATTGATGCGTCCTGGGAGGGAGACCAAAACACCTTCTGAGGAAACAAGTTTGCAGTTTCAAAAGATTTTTGTTAAGCGTTTTCGTACGAAGAGTGGTGGAAGCCAAACGAGCATACTCAAGTTTCGAGCAGACCAGGGACTTTTAAAGGTTGAGCGCAACCGATGGGTGTAGGCCTGACTTGATTGGAGTTAGATATTTGAAGAGTTTAGAGCAGGACTCACAGTTTTTCGCCACATTCGAATAGTGTACACTCGTCGGGAGCGAAGACTTCACCGTAACGCCATGAAATTTGATGCAATTAGGTGGGGGGATCGCAGAGTCGTAAGAGGAGATATTAGTGATTGTAGCACGATTGGACAGATTCAAGAGTTTAGTCTTACTTACGTTAAACACGAGATTGAGTTGCGACCAGTTGCTGCCGGATTCGGCAATTTTATTTTGTAGAATTGTCGAGGCAATTTCAAGGGACGGATGGGTACACAGGATTACGAAATCATCCGCAAACTGAAAAATGTCAGTATGGGAATTAGAAATTGTGTGGAGGGCTCTGGTGTAGACATTGAAGAGAATCGGCGACAGGCAGCTCCCCTGAGGGAGCCCATCATATACGTTGTTCATTGAGTCGCCGAGCTTAAGCGTTCTGAATGCGAGAAAATTTACAATCCACTCAACATAATGGGGGTTTACATTGATGTACAGCAGGATCGCTCTGAGCATGGAGATGTTCACGCAGTTGTATGCGTTACTTATGTCCACCGAGAACATTAAAATTTTTTCTTGTGTGCCTTGTGGGAGTTGATTACGTGCAGCACATAACCGCTGATCTGTTTTCCCGATTAGCATAGCATGTGTTGGCGAGAAGGTAGTTAGACTCAATAAACTATCCAGCCTATTCTTGAGCAAGAGATTGATAATTTTTAAAAAGACGGAGATAAGAGAAATCGGGCGAAAGTTGGCGATATCCGATCGAATCCTTATCTTTCTTTGGGATCGGAACAATGTTGGTAATCCTCAAACTGTCATTAATGAAGTTCATCAAGATGGAGTCATTAATCGCGGCTAAGAGGTTAATTAGGGACTGTCTAGGTAGCATTTTAATCATGTGATATGTATACGATCATGTCCACCAGAAACTTTATTGGATTTGGAATGAATTGTTTCTAGAAGCTCATCATCTTCAAAAGCCAGGGACTGGTCAGCAGACCTACTGGAATTGGACGTAAAAGTGTGGGCTGAATTGGGGACTTGCTGTTTAAGGAGTTCAAGGTCGGCGATGTTATTTTCCAGGCTGCCTTCTCTTTTCCGCTTTGACAAATCTCCAGGCACATT
>JAIPUU010001121.1:2500-61967 GCA_020466095.1 Chlorops oryzae
ATAAATAATAAATAATAAATAATAAATAATAAATAATAAATAATAAAAATAATAAATAATAAATAATAAATAATAAATAATAAATAATAAATAATAAATTAAATAATTATAATAATAAATAATAAATAATAAATAATAAATAATAAATAATAAATAATAAATAATAAATAATAAATAATAAATAATAAATAATAAATAATAAATAATAAATTAAATAATAAAAATAAATAATAAATAATAAATAATAAATAATAAAAATAAATAATAAATAATAAATAATAATAATAAATAATAAATAATAAATAATAAATAATAAATAATAAATAATAAATAATAAATAATAATAATAAATAATAAATAATAAATAATAAATAATAAATAATAAATAATAAATAATAAATAATAAATAATAAATAATAAATAATAAATAATAAATAATAAATAATAAATAATAAATAATAAATAATAAATAATAAATAATAAATAATAAATAATAAAAAATAAATTAATAAATAATAAATAATAAATAATAAATAATAAATAATAAATAATAAATAATAAATAATAAATAATAAATAATAAATAATAAATAATAAATAATAAATAATAAATAATAAATAATAAATAATAAATAATAAATAATAAATAATAAATAATAAATAATAAATAATAAATAATAAATAATAAATAATAAATAATAAATAATAAATAATAAATAATAAATAAAAATAATAAATAAAAATAATAAATAATAAATAATAAATAATAAATAATAAATAATAAATAATAAATAATAAATAATAAATAATAAATAATAAATAATAAATAATAAATAATAAATAATAAATAATAAATAATAAATAATAAATAATAAATAATAAATAATAAATAATAAATAATAAATAATAAATAATAAATAATAAATAATAAATAATAAATAATAAATAATAAATAATAAATAATAAATAATAAATAATAAATAATAAATAATAAATAATAAATAATAAATAATAAATAATAAATAATAAATAATAAATAATAAATAATAAATAATAAATAATAAATAATAAATAATAAATAATAAATAATAAATAATAAATAAATAAAATAATAAATAATAATATAAATAATAAATAATAAATAATAAATAATAAATAATAAATAATAAATAATAAATAATAAATAATAAATAATAAATAATAAATAATAAAATAATAAATAATAAATAATAAATAAAAATAATAAATAATAAATAATAAAATAATAAATAATAAATAATAAATAAATAAATAATAAATAATAAATAATAAATAATAAATAATAAAATAATAAATAATAAATAATAAATAATAAATAATAAATAATAAATAATAAATAATAAATAATAAATAATAAATAATAAATAATAAATAATAATAATAAATAATAAATAATAAATAATAAAATAATAAATAATAAATAATAAATAATAAATAATAAATAATAAAATAATAAATAATAAATAATAAATAATAAATAATAAATAATAAATAATAAATAATAAATAATAAATAATAAATAATATATAAATAATAAAATAATAAATAATAAATAATAAATAATAAATAATAAATAATAAATAATAAATAATAAATAATAAATAATAAATAATAAATAATAATAATAAATAAATAATAATAATAAATAATAAATAATAAATAATAAATAATAAATAATAAAATAATAAATAATAAATAATAAATAATAAATAATAAATAATAAATAATAAATAATAAATAATAAATAATAAATAATAAATAATAAATAATAAATAAAATAATAAATAATAAATAATAAATAATAAATAATAAATAATAAATAATAAATAATAAATAATAAATAATAAATAATAAATAATAAATAATAAATAAATAAATAATAAATAATAAATAATAAATAATAAATAATAATAATAAATAAATAAATAAATGAAAAATAAATAAACAAATAAATAATAAAATTAAATTATATAAAAATATTAATATAGAAGTTTATTATTTATATATTAATTAATAGTATATTATAAATGTCTTAATTAATACTGTATGCTGACGACTCACACGATCACCACACACAAAACCTTATTCTCAAAACCTTATTATCAAAAAAAGTCTATTCAGTAACAGGAAACCAAAATCGTGTGATAAGAAACCAAAAACTTTTAAAAGCAAGTTATTTAACGGAAAACGAATGAAGCTGTTTTTACGAAAATACTACGTTGATATTTTTTATAATAGTTACAATGAAATATATTTTAAAAAACTCATCTTCCTCATATAACTCTTGTTTCAATTTATATTGTCACACATAAGGAAAAACGCGAGAAGCTTCGAATTTAACTAAATATTCACTTTTTTATTGCACAGTATATCACATAAATATATCACAGTTAAATTACAAAGCTTCTTTATTAATATCGGAAGTAAAGAGCGGCGGGAGAGCGAGGAACAGTTACTTGTGCTAGCGGGTGATCGAGAGTGTGTCGAGTGCACTCCAATGCACTCGGTCGTTGGCGCTTCGTGGAAGGGAGCCGGGAAGGCTTTCAGTCGATGCTTCCATTGTTTTAAGGCTAGGCTTTACGATCGCTGTTGGCGCGTAGCTTTCGACGGGTTTAGATTGTCGCATATGCAGCAGCTTAGTCGCGCGGCAATCGACGGGTAAGAGTCGCACATGGACAATCCTTGTCGCAAGGGAATCGACGGGTGTAGGTCGAGCCATCAGTGATCGTAAACATTCTGCCCGCCTTGCAGGACTGCAACAGATGCGGATAGCCACAATCTCGACCTGTGGGCGAAAAAAGAGAAAACAGAAAACGAAAGATGAGAGACTGAGAAAGATATAGAAAAGGCAATACTTAGCTTGGGGTGTGGCGCTTTTCCAAGGCGCCACCCATTGAAGTTCGGCAGCGGGGCTATGACATTCTGGAGCCAAGGAGATGTTGATATCAGTGCTCAACCGCGTCTGTCGTTGTGCCGTCGGGGTGAGCAGTTGGCACCAGCGATAGCATGACATCTTTCCGTTAGAGAAGTGTGGGGGGGTCTGCGTTATATATTCCATTCTAATTCCCCAAGATCGTGGAAATGTGCCTGGGGCTCTAGAGGTAGTGCGAGGCGATCTCATTGCTCGTCTCAGCTCACGATTTCTCAATTCTTGATTTCGAAACAAACGCGCTGGTCGCGGAGGATCCCCAGCATTGAGCATACACATATACATAAACAAATATACCATGCGCGGTTCGACGATCAATTTCACGAACGCGCTTTTCCCGATCTAGACACGATTTCACGACGCGACCTAATCGCCATTCATTTGGGGAAATTAAAAATGACGAGACGACTAGCAAATTCTGTAAAAAGTCTCTTCAGAGGGTAACTCCAACTCAGGGAGAGAGTATGGTGTATGGTGGAGAGGGGGGGCGGGGGGCTTGGGGGTGCTCGAGTAAGCACCAAACAAACGTAGCTCAGGGCACGAAGAGCTCGAGCGGAACTCGAGAAACGAAGGATGAAGATCCACCTGAGCTACGTGAAAACCTACATGCTTTTGAACAGCTTGGTGTTCAAGTCATGTACTACCCATCTGAAGAGCGGACTTAATTAGAATGTGCAAGCCTTGGAAAACTTTAAAGTCGGAAAATGAGCGTGACGACAGGAACTATGCGTGGAATGGGCTTAAAAGCAAATTTTTCAGTCAAAAAACTTGTATAAACACCAATCACTACGGAGAAATCGGCAGGAAAATTTATAGCATCGTTTTTTTTTCTTCATATATGTGTAAGAAGATAATATCTTCGTATATTAAAATGACTAAAAAATATCTAAATTTTCGGGACGAAACATTAAGTGTTATTTTTTGGGACAGCTGGTCACCTCATAAGCACAAAGCAAAATTGTCTTTGGATCGCTCGATCTAAATGGAAAAAAATGAACACAGAAAGAGGAAAAGAAAAAAAAGTCATCAAACGAAATGCATTAAAACGGGAATGAGTGGCGATTAAGATTGCACTTTAAGAATTGTTCTTGTTTTGTTTTATTTTTTTTTTTTATTTGCCGCAACTTGATTTTGAAGTCAAATTTTTTTTTTTTTTTTTACCGTAAATCTTAAATATTTATCGAAAATTAGTTAGAAACAACGGTCGAGGATTTATTTGTTTTTTTTTTTTTTCAAACACGGATAACACCATATAAAAACGAATTAAAGGGTTAGGGAGAGGAAATGTTTCATAATTTTGTGTTCTCTTTTCCGAAGAGAAAAAGAAAACATATTGTCAAACTCTTGAAAAAGTAGAGTTTGAGCTTCATGAGCGACAAAACGAGTTATTGGTTTTTTTACTTGGCTTTGCCGTTTGAAAAAAAGAGCAAATAATTAACTTCGCGCGCGCACTTGGGTTTGGGATATTTATATATGTATATGTATATGTGAGCATATACTCCGAAAGAGAAATCGTTAGGGGTTTTTTTAAATATTGGATTACGCGGCGCGAGATCCTCTATCCGGCTCGAAGGACCATATTGTCTAGTGGTTAGGATATCCGGCTCGAAGGACCAAATGTTTTTCCCGTTTCGAGCAAAATAAGGAAAAACGCGAGAAGCTTCGAATTTAACTAAATATTCACTTTTTTATTGCACAGTATATCACATAAATATATCACAGTTAAATTACAAAGCTTCTTTATTAATATCGGAAGTAAAGAGCGGCGGGAGAGCGAGGAAACAGGTACTTGTGCTAGCGGGTGATCGAGAGTGTGTCGAGTGCACTCCAATGCACTCGGTCGTTGGCGCTTCGTGGAAGGGAGCCTGGAAGGCTTTCAGTCGATGCTTCCATTGTTTTAAGGCTAGGCTTTACGATCGCTGTTGGCGCGTAGCTTTCGACGGGTTTAGATTGTCGCATATGCAGCAGCTTAGTCGCGCGGCAATCGACGGGTAAGAGTCGCACATGGACAATCCTTGTCGCAAGGGAATCGACGGGTGTAGGTCGAGCCATCAGTGATCGTAAACATCTGTCACACCCGTTACTTTTGTAAATTGGTATAAAACACATACGAATAGCGATACATTATAAGTAAATACCTATTCATAGTCAGAATACTCCTTAGAACTGTTGGTTAAACATTCTTTTTATATGTTTCCTGGAAAATTTTACAAAATCGATTAATGAACACAAATAACATACAAACCCCCATTTTCTAACGTCACACCCGTTACCTAACATTTTGAAGGTTTTTAAGGCATTAAAAGTAATTTTTACCGGATTCTTTGAAATGGTAGAAATACTTTAAAAGTGGACGCTTCAAAAATATGCAACACTGTTATCGAAGGGTTGATGGCTTTAGAGAAATTTAAAGAATTCGCCTAAATCTGTCACAGCCGTTACTATGGAAATACCCATATATAATGTTAAGAATTAACAGAAAGCCAAAAATTGATGTTCGCTCCTATGATTCCCTCATATGAGCATGCATGCATTAGCCAAGAGCGCGTTGGAATTGCACGAGTTCTTATGACTTACATAAAAACAAATATGCAGAAAAGAAGGGCAAAAGAAATAAAATAAAAAGAAAACAAAGTTAGGTAAGACTTTAAAGTCGTCAACGACTTGACGGCAAATTTGCTGAGTTGTCAATTAGGAGTAATGAACTTTGTTTCTTCCGTTTGCCGATTTCAAATGAAGAAACGCTTTTTTTTAATTTAAGAATATAACAAAGAAAGGAATTTATTTATAAGTTTGCAATGAACACTTCTACTGGCAAAATGAACAAAACAATTAAAAAGAGAAAAGCAGCTGCGAGCGCGAGAGCGAGTAAAAAGGTGTGTTCGGAACGATCGCTGGAGAACGAGTGCCCTTTGTACTCTCACACCATTGTCATTGCCGCTTGGAAGGAATCCATGGAAAAGCCGCGTGGAAAGGTTCCATGGAACGGTTCCATCCTCTCTGGACTTTTTCCAGGCTAAGGCTCGACTTTAAGATCGCTGTTGGTGCGTACCTTTCGACGGGTTTAGATTATCGCATACGGAACGAGCCTTGTCGCACGGCAATCGACGGGAGGTCGTCGCGTATGGAGAATCGGTGTCGCAAGGTTGTCGACGGGTATAGGTCGAACCAACGGTGATCTTAAACATTCTGCCCGCCTTGCAGGACTGCAATAGATGCAGATAGCCACATCCTGGACCTGTGGAGAAAAGATGAGAGAAAAAGATCGAGCGAGAGAGAGAGGGAAAAGGAGACAGGATAGAGCACGCTAGAAATTAGGGGATAGGAGGAGAGAAAGAGACGAGAGATAAAAGGGAGCTGGCAACGGTTATGGTGGGCAGCTTCCGGACAGCACAAACCCAAATATGGTGTTTGTGGCGTGCAACTGTCCGATTCCCGTCGGAAGAACGCCGGGCCGCATCAACTTCGGGTAGATATCGAGCCCCAAGACGATATCCACCGCTCGAGACCGATAGAATTCGGGATCCGCGAGCACTATGTTTATGTAGTGCTCACGAATCCTTTCGTCTACCGGTTGCGAGGGGGACACGACCGGAAGCCGACCGACCACCCGAGCGTACGTTTCGACCTCCACGCTGAGATCGAATCCCGCACGCAACACGAGTGTGCAAGTTGAGGTGCCCCCGATATCCAAGGTAGGAAGCCGCCACCGGCTGACCAGCTCGGAGGTAATGGTAGATTGCGAAGAGCAGGCATTAAGCACTGCGCGAGCCTGATACTTAACCTTGCCCACTCGCACCTTCACCATCGCGGTGGGCAGCACCGATACTTGCCGGGTGATGGTTGAGATCACCGAGCTTGTCGACGCGCGTGGGGGCTGAGATGAACGGACACGCGCAGGGGTCGCAACCACAGAACTTTGAGGAGGGTGTTGGCGGCGGAAGCGCCGCAGGTTTAACGGCATGTTTCCGTTGTCATCGTGGAGCGTGGTATGATGGTCTCCTTGGCACTTAAGGCAGCGGTTTCCACTTGTGCACTTGCTCCGTTTGTGAGATACGGCCAAGCAGTTGGAGCATAAGCCGTTAAGCAGAACCGCACGAAGTCGTTGCTCAAGGGGGGCGTCACGATACTTCCTGCAATGCGATATAGTATGGCAGCCACGGCATACGGGGCATTGTAGACCGGAGCGCCAGTGCTGACCACGTCTGTCGGTGGACCGACGGGGAGAGTGGTCGACACTGGCGGTAGGGGGGACGGTGGGCACGACGCATGGGGTGGATGGCACACTCCTCTCGACTTCTTCCACAAGAGCCGGCTCGGCTAATAGCTCCAACAAGAAAGGCTCTAACGGATCGTTTTCCTCCATTTCTGCGGCCCACGACTGGGTTGTTGACATGTTGAGTTATCTGAAAGACGTAAGAGCAAAGAAAGCGACAAACACAGGACCGAACACACCAAAGAACACGAGTTTGATTATTAGTGCGTTTCTTATTAGAGAGCGATTATGAATTAGGGAGGATCACCAGTTTGACGATCGGACGCGTACATACACCGCGCGCGGTACGAATATCAGCGACGCGAACCCGTTTATCCCGACCTGGATGGAGTTTTACGACACGGCCTAATCGCCACTCATTTGGGGGAAGCGTTTCCTCTCTTATAACGACTAAATCATCGACTTGAAGGTTTTCAGACGGTGTTTTCCACTTTGTTCTTCTCTGAACCTCTTTAAGGTATTCCTCTTTCCATCGGCGACAAACTAATTGGGATAAGGCTTTTATCCGTTGCCAACGTTTCACGAGTGAGAGTGGATTTTGCAAGCTCTCCGGCTCCGTGGGCGCGAGGAGAGGACCTCCGACAAGGAAGTGCCCTGGCGTCAATGCTTGAAAATCGTGAGGATTGTCGGACATCGCATGAAGGGGCCGCGAATTAAGACAACTTTCTATTCTCGCTACCAACGTAGAAAATTCCTCAAACGTATATTTGAGGTTGATGGTCAACTTTCGGAAATGTTGCTTAAAACTCTTAACCCCAGCTTCCCAAAGACCGCCCATGTGCGGAGCTCCTGGAGGTATAAAGGACCAGGTTACCTCTTGGTTGGAAAATTGATGATGCACTTTTTGTCTGGTTTCCATCAAACATTTCTGGAAATCAAGACGAAGTTCTTTGGACGCTCCGACAAAGTTCGTTCCGTTATCGGAAAAGACCTTCTGGGGACATCCCCGCCGCGCGGCGAACCGACTGAACGCTGCCAGAAAGGATGCAGAGGAGAGGTCACTCGTAACTTCTAAATGAACCGCTTTGGTAGCAAAGCAAACAAAGAGACAGACGTACCCCTTGGTCACGCGGCAAAATCTCCCAGTAAACGACTTGATGTCAAAGGGTCCAGCGAAATCGACACCAGTATTGGTAAAAGGTCGAGATAAGGCTGTGCGCTCGGGGGGAAGCGCAGCCATGAGTTGAGCTAACTGCCTTTTCTTAAAAATGGTACACACTTTGCAACTACGGATAACGAGCTTGATAGAGGCTTTAGCTTGAGGCAACCAAAATTGACTCCGAATAACTCGCAGCATTAGTTGATTGCCTCCATGAAGAGTCACGTGATGAATATGGCTTACCAAGAGCCGCGTTAAATGAGCATCCTTGGGTAAAACTATTGGGTGTTTTTCGTCAAAAGATAATTCTTGCGAAGCGGTCAGTCTTCCCCCAATTCGGATTAAATTATCTTGATGCAGGAAAGGATGCAACGAGGACAAGCTACTCTTACTGTTCACTAGTCGTTTTTCTGACAAATCCGCATATTCCGTCGGAAAGTAACGCAACTGAGCCACAACTAATAAACGGAGTTTAGTCTGACGAATCTCTTCCGGGTCTAACTCAGAATCAAAGGCCGGCATTGGAAGGTGGGTTCGGCGCATTCGGGCGAGCACCCGAAGTACATAACTCATGACACGAAGAGCTCGGGCAAAGCTTGAGAAACGGACAAGGAGGTCATCTTGAACAGTAGGCACCGCGACATGCACGCGGACAGTTTTCTGTTCCAGAGAGGTTGTACAGTTCTGCGGGGGGGACATAGTCGGCCACTGTGAATGGGCCATCGCTAGCCACGAAGGGCCATTCCACCGGAGAGCGTTGGACACTAGTTCTGGCGCCGATATCCCCCGTGACGAGAGGTCAGCCGGGTTATCCGCCGATTCAACGTGAGACCACCGTTGAATTCCTACGACCTCCGCGATTTTTGCCACCCGATTAGCGACAAAGGTGGTCCAATGATATGCCGGCTTAGCCAGCCAGGCAAGGACAATAGTAGAATCGGACCAACATTGAATTTTTGGACGTTCTACTCCCAAAGATGGGAGGAGCGACTGCACTAAATCAGCGAGCAAAGCCGCCGCACAGAGTTCAAGACGAGGTAAGGAGATCGTTTTTACAGGGGCCACCTTGGATTTGGAAAATAAGAGGTGACAGGAAACGGTATTATGCTCCGAAACCCGGGCATATATACAGGCTGCATATGCCTTTTCAGAGGCATCGCAAAACGCATGAAATTCGACATCACACGATGGGGTAAATTTAATCCAACGGGGAATTCTAACATCATTCAGACTAGCCAAACTATCAAGAAAATTTATCCATCGTTGGAGGAGAAGGGTAGGCAACGCGTCATCCCAACCAATTTGCGAGAGCCAAACTTGCTGCATAAGGATTTTCGCAGTCACCACTACGGGAGCCAACCATCCTGCTGGATCGAACAGTTTAGCAATACCTGAAAGAACTTGCCGCTTGGTATATGAAGTCTTGATGGCTACCCTCTCCACTCTAAAGTGAAACCGGTCAGACGAGGCATTCCACCGAATGCCCAATGTCTTTGCTTCACTGGATTCTTCAAAGGACAGAAAGTCTTCAGTGAGTCGATGTTCCTTGGGGATATCTGACAGGAGTGCAGGATGGTTGGACGTCCATTTTCGAAGAGGGAAGCCGGCTGAATCCAGAGCTTTGATTAGTTCATCACGAGCCTTGACCGCGGTGTTCAAGTCGTGGGCCCCACCGAGTGCGTCATCCACATACATAAAATGTTGGATGATGTCTGATGCCAGCGGATAAATAGCTTGTGAGTCCTCGGCCAGCTGATGAAGGGTGCGTATAGCTAGATAGGGAGCGCAATTAACGCCAAACGTAACCGTCTTTAACTCGAAGTCTTTGACCGACCCATCAGACGATGTCCGAAAGAGAATTCGCTGAAACGGAGTGTGTTTGGGGTGAACTAGAATTTGTCGATACATTTTTTCAATATCACTATTGAACACAAATTGGAAGAAGCGCCACTTTAAAATCAAAAGGGTCAGGTCAGCTTGAAGGGTTGGGCCGGTGTGCAGTATGTCATTGAGACTGACTCCGTTCGCCGTACGGCTGGAAGCATTGAAGACGACACGAAGCTTGGTAGTGGTGCTTTCCGGTTTAATTACAGCGTGATGCGGTAAATAATAGTGCGCAGGTCGATCTTGAAAAGGCGGTGATGGGACGGGAGACATATGCTGCAATACGAGGTATTCTCCAAGAACTTGATCGTACTTATCCTTTAGAAATGGATCACGGGCCAATCGAACTTCACTCCGCAGCCATTGTTTCATCGCAATATGTCGGGATGAGCTTATTTCTCGATTAGAAAAGGGATCCTTTTTGAAGGGCAACGTGACCATATAACGGCCGTTAGGAAGACGAGACGTGGTTTTCGAAAAATTTTCTTCACAACTTCTATCCGCTTCAGAAATGAATGGGACGCGAGGAAGTTCCTCCACCTCCCAAAACTTCGCTATTTGTTCCTCCAAGGTGACCTCACTAAAGAACGAAACCTTAGTAGAGAAAGCGGTAACTGGTTGTCCGGTTTCGATAGGTCCCGTAAGAATCCATCCGAACACGGTCTCAATGGCAACCAAGGAGGTAAGCACATTTTTCTGAATTCCACCTAAGAGAATGGAGGGATAAATATCACTTCCTATCAGAATATCTACACTTCCTTGACAAGCAAAATTCACATCAGCAAGCGGAAGGTCAACCACACTCACAGCATTTGTGGGAAGCGAAAAGGAGGGGAGGTTACCGGTTAATTGGCCTAAGACTAAGGCAACAGTGGAGATAGAGACATCCGCATCTCGAGCGGAACTCAATGTTATATTACAGCATTTGTTCACTTGTGCCGTAACCACATTGCTAAGACCGGAGACTCTTGCATCCACTCTCTCCGTTGGCAACTTAACTAGTTTTCGCAGCCTATCCGAAATAAAAGTACACTCAGATCCTGGGTCCACTAATGCCCTGGCGGGATAAAGTTCACCATTGTGACTCAGATGGACAATGGCGGTGCCTAACAAGACCCGTTTCGTCGATTTGGCGAAATGGTTTTGTAATACGGTAGCGGAAGGATGAGATGCCGAAGAACTGGCGGCGGAAATATTGGAAGAACGCGAGTTAGATCTGCTAAGGCGACTTGCGACGGTCGACGGAGATGTTGATGATTCTACTTGATTATGCAGAGCTCTGCGCGCCTGACCTCCATTCGTGGGCGTTGAGCTCGAGGGCCTCGTTGTCGGTGTATTTGATTCTTTATGAAGGAGGGTGTGATGACGCTGTTGACATTTACTACACGAGTATGAACTTGGGCAGTCCTTTAGGAGATGCGAATAAGCTAGACAGTTGATGCAACAGTTGTGTTTTTTGACGACGTCCGACCGTTGAGGGAGGTTCATCTTCTGAAACTTCACACATTGTCGTAATCCATGGCTTTGGTTGGGGCACAGCTTACAAGAGGGTTGCCGTTGAGCCGCCGTGTGAGGTGGCGGCGCCGACTGCGGAGTTGATTGGGCTCCCGCTTTGCCCGCTTGAAGCGATCCTGCACTACGTATGTCGGAAACCGTTTCTAAAGTTTGAAACCGCATCGTGAGAAATTTGTCCAGCTCTTCCCAAGACGGAACTTCGGTTTTGCACCGGACCGACTGCTCCCATAACCCTAAAGTGAGGTCCGGTAACCGTGTGGAACAAAGATATACAAATATGGGATCCCAGTTTGAAATGTCGATTTGAAAACTCTTCAACGCAGAAATACAATTATTTATTGTTCTTTGCAAAGACTTTATCTCTTGTCCGGCCTCATTTGCGACAGTGGGTAAATTAAACAACGATTTCAATTGGCTATTAACGAGGATACGCCTATTCTCATATCGATCCTGCAGATTTTGCCACGCTAGGGCAAATCCATCGTTTGTTAATGGAGATTTCCGCACAATTTCATTGGCTTCTCCTCGAGTTTTTAAGTTTAAATGAAAAAGCTTTTCCACCGACGAGAGACGAGTGTTGTCCGCATACAATGCGGAAAACATGTCACGAAAACTGGGCCATGACACATAGTCGCCTTGAAAAATGGGCGTGTCACATGGTGGCAACGTTACAGAATGACTGGCCAGCGTTGAGGATTCGTTGAAAGCCGACGCAGTTCGACTAGCTAGCCGTTCCTCCTCTTCACTAATCTTCCGCTTAATGCTCGCTGCAGTCCTGAGATACGCCTCATAGCACTGCTTGTAGGCTGCCTTGATGACATCAATCCCGACGCCATCTGCTCCCGTTTCCTGATTTTCCACCACTCGTATGCACCCCTTATGGGCCTCTTTCGTTGCGGCCCATTCATCCTGCAATTCCGTTAGAATCATATCTAGTACAAATTTATCGGAGTGAACCTCTATTTCAAATTGTTCAGTGAATTCTAACAAATTGTTCACTAACCGCATAAATTCAGTCACTGTCGTTGCCATATTGACTATTTAGATTTTGTTTTCTAAGCAAGAGGAGAACTGCAAATTCAAAAAAATGGGCGTGGCAGATGAAGCGGACGTGAGACCACAGCTACACAACGTAATTGGAAAGGGGCGTGACACTCCGATGACTCCGAAAAATATAGGAATGGGTGAACCTGTGAATAATGGATTGAAACTCAGAGTGTCCGATGGTTCGTGCCAACCAAAACCACACACAAAAAAGGCGACACAACCAAATGTTCGGAAGAGCCAGAGAGAGAGAGAAAAAAAAACCGTGCGGGTTAACGACTCGAGGACGGATCGCGTGAAAAAATTGTAAAAATTAAAAAAATACCAAAAGAAATATAGAAATATATATATATAAAATTTACAATTTGTACAAATATCAGCAAAAAGTTTATTTATATTTTTTTTTTTTTGGAAATTTAATAATAATACCGGAAAAAAGTTGAAAAATTATAAATATTAATCTATAAATTATATTAATAGATCACGATTTGTAATAAGGAGAGCGCTAAATAAAAATTAGCAACACGAAACACGCATATTAATAAATTCGGGACTTAAAAACGACTTGCTTCTTCTTCAGACCGATGGTCACCTCACGCACGTCGATCAAAAAATTCTATTTTTAGACTTCGCGCTCTGCTTGGCTTAAAAATCGTATGAAAAATTTTATTTCTAACGACGCGACCTGATTGGCTGATGAAATCAAAGCGATCTAACACAACCCGCGCTGAGGGCGATCAGGCTTTCCACTCAATTCTATTTTTAGATTTGACTTGAAGCTCGACAAGCGACGTCGATATGCTTTTTTTTTTTTTCGTTTGATTAATGCTTTCTTCCAACCCGATGCGATCAATTACGGAACGGATTGTAAAAAAAAAAAAAAATACCGAATTTATGTCCGTGTTAATTGCCGAAATTAAAGTGCTCCTTTTCCTTTTTTTTTTTTTTTTGATTTGATTTGCTCTTCTTTTCTTTTTCCTTTTTTTTTTTTTCAATTATTTGCCGTTGGCAACGAGATTTGAGTTGAGTTTCAATTTGAATTTGCCGTCGGGAAAATGTAAATTTGGTATTTTTGAACGTGTTCTTTCTAACGAGATTTAGAAAGTTGGTCAATAGTCGGTCACAAAAAAAATTGACAATGTTTGTGCTTAAGGCGTTACAAACGATGGGGTTTTTTTTTTTTTTTTTTTTTTTTTTTGACGGGAGCCACGACCAAAGGCAAACTCAAAAGCAAAAAAAAATAAAAAAGGAGAGCAAACCACTGACTTCACGCGCGCACTTGGAATATATATTAGATATCTGACTATATCTCTATATATATATCGAGAATCACTCACATTAATTCCTTTCGCCTTTCACGAGTGAGGCTGAGATGCGGTGACTTCTCCAAAGGCTACAGGGGGATTTTGTTCGGGTTTTTTTTTTTTTTTTTTTTTGTACGCGGCGCGAGGTCGATCCGGCTCGAAGGACCAAATGTTTCTTCCGTTTGCCGATTTCAAATGAAGAAACGCTTTTTTTTAATTTAAGAATATAACAAAGAAAGGAATTTATTTATAAGTTTGCAATGAACACTTCTACTGGCAAAATGAACAAAACAATTAAAAAGAGAAAAGCAGCTGCGAGCGCGAGAGCGAGTAAAAAGGTGTGTTCGGAACGATCGCTGGAGAACGAGTGCCCTTTGTACTCTCACACCATTGTCATTGCCGCTTGGAAGGAATCCATGGAAAAGCCGCGTGGAAAGGTTCCATGGAACGGTTCCATCCTCTCTGGACTTTTTCCAGGCTAAGGCTCGACTTTAAGATCGCTGTTGGTGCGTACCTTTCGACGGGTTTAGATTATCGCATACGGAACGAGCCTTGTCGCACGGCAATCGACGGGAGGTCGTCGCGTATGGAGAATCGGTGTCGCAAGGTTGTCGACGGGTATAGGTCGAACCAACGGTGATCTTAAACAAACTTCAAGTGGCAAAGAAAGCTGATTTTATTTCAAGGTTTGGAAAAGTTTGAATTTGTTTGCTTCTTTCCCTTGCTTCCAAAAAAATGTAACGTTAGCAATATGATAGTATATAAGAAAGAATTTTTAATCAATAAAGACAGAATAATATTGACAACTGAAAAGTAAAGATTTATTATTTTCGAATTTGATTCTAGTTCAAGTGCTAGTAATCAATCCCAACGAGAGACCATAGCTCAAGTGCTATTGATCTCCTTCACTTAATTGTGAACAATTTAATCTCATAAAACAACGATAGGTCGTAGTACATGCACTACGGGCCTAATACCATCTAAGGTGGTAAATTAAACATTGGTGACCCCGATCTGCTAGACAGATCATGTTATCCTTCTAAACGCGGAAATTGTCAATTCGTATCCTAGGGCATTAGGACAGTTCGCCGCGAATTAAATCTCGTTTTCTCAAAACGTGGGCGTTCGGTGTCGCGAGGACACACTCAACATTAAGGCGTTCGGTGTCACAAAGACACACTCCGTTAAAATTTAGGCGTTCGGTGTCGCAAGGACACACTCTCAACATTAAGGCGTTCGGTGTCACAAGGACACACTCCGTTAATATTTGGGCGTTCGGTGTCACAAGGACACAATCTGTTAACATTTGGGCGTTCGGTGTCGCGAGGACACACTCTCAACATTTAGGCGTTCGGTGTCACAAGGACACACTCTAATCAACAAATTTGGACACTTGGCGAATAAAAACCACAAGCTTTCATCGTGAAACAATCAAGAGAAAGTAAGGTTCAGCCATGGATTTTGACACGATTGTAAGCCGCCAATATCAGTTGGGGAACGAAATAAAGCAGTTCATAGAGAACTGCCGAAAGTCTCCGAAAGAGCGCCGCACTTCTCAATTTTACACCACTAAAATTCAGCGGTTGCAAGAGTTAGCATCGCAACTTTACAGAAACCATTCAGAAGTCAATGCTCTTGATGAAGTGCCGCTTAATCATCAATATTTTGAAAATTCATATTATGAAGAAATTAACAAAATGGCTGTAGATTACATCAAAAGTTTGGAAAAAAAGGCAATGGAACTGGCAGAAGGTGCCGAAGCATCTGCAAAAACAAAATCAACACAAGAGGAACACAAGGAGTTGAAGAAACAACACGAGGAAGAGTACGCTAAGCGAAAACTACTTCGTAATCAAAGAGCACTCATTCGGGCCTTGGAAAGAAATATTGAAGAAATTTACTCAGCGCGAAATGAACAGCATCCTCACTCGTTCTACACAATTAAAGCAGCAATCCTGGAAAAACGTATGACAGAGTTGGAGCAAAACAATGCCGCTCTTTGGGAGTCAACAGATGAAAACCAAATAGAGGAATACACACTCCAAATCTATTATGAGATGGAATCTAAAGTTGCGGCGGCATTAGTTGAACTCCAGCAATACATAGGTAGTGAACCTCAACAGGCAAATCATATAGCACCAAGATCGTATGACAATTCCACAGGAAACACTCAACTTCCAAGGATAACACTGCCAAAATTCAATGGCGATTACATGCAATGGGTCGCATTCAAGGACATTTTTTCAGAGATCGTTCATCAGTCGTCCATAAGCGATTCTCAAAGAATGCAGTATCTGTCACAATCATTAGTTGGAGAACCAAGAAATTTAATCAAGCATCTACCATCGATTGGAAGCAACTATGCAGCTGCATGGAGCATACTGACAAGCAGATATGACAACAAACGTCTGCTTGTTTCAACATTACTAAATACCCTTTTGTCACAACCCAATGTTAAAACCGAGTCTCCATCCTCGATGAAATTACTTCATGATGTGACAAAGGAATGCCTACACGGTCTGAAAACTCAAGGAATGCCAATTCAATATTGGGATACTATTATTGCTCATGTGGTAATGCGGAAAATGGACCAATCTTCTCAAACAGCATTCGAACAAAGCATTGACGACAGCAAGAGAATTATCGCACTAGATGAAGTCTTGAAGTCTCTAGAACGTAGATTTCAAGCACTGGAAGTAAGGAGCAATGCCGACAAATTGAACAAACGTACATGCGCCTCAGCAGTAGATGCAGATGGAAAGTGTCCTGTGTGTAAAAAGGATCGTCACAACGTGTATGAATGCAACAATTTTAAGAAGGCTCCTATCAAACAAAAATGGCAGCTCGTTAAAGCCCATCACTTGTGCGCTAACTGCTTAAGGACAGGACATCAATCGAATAACTGTAAATCAGGTCATTGTACAAAATGCAAAAAAAGGCATAACACCCTTCTTCATCCGGAAGAAAACAAACCTGAAAATCAACTACAAGGTTCACCCACTCTGCTTGTAACAGCGACTTCAAATCGAAAGGAGCAAAAAGAGGACTCAGCCACGTCGAATGCAGTAACCCTTTTGACAAACCATACAGCTCATGGGGAGTGCTTCACTTTGTTGGGAACAGTAGGAATCATTCTCATGAATGAAAATGGCGACACGGTAGAATGTAAGGCAATCCTTGATTCTGGATCACAAGTAAATTTGATCACAGAAAAGTTACAACGAAAGCTTGGAATATCAACATCGCTTTCGAAGCTACAAGTGCAAGGCATTGGTCAAAAAGAAACCAAAATTCATCATCGCACAATGATCAAAATACAATCTAAAATCAATGGATTCACGGCCGAAGTGGATGTTCATGTGATACCGAAAATTGTTTCCAATCAACCGGCATATCGCATTGAAATAGAAGATTGGAAAATTCCTAAACACTTAACCTTAGCTGATCCGGAATTCAATAAACCTGGGCGCATTGATTGCCTTTTGGGAGCCGAAATATTCTTCGACTTACTCACAAAAGGAAACATCAAACTTGGAGACGGGTTACCCACATTGAAAAACACTGTATTTGGCTGGGTGGTCGCCGGCAGTGTAGGAATTTCCAATTTATCTAATGCAATTTGTGGAATATGCTCTACATCGGAATTAGAACAGATGGTTTCGAATTTTTGGAAATTAGAAGAGCTCCCGGAAGACAACTCGACTCTGTCACAGGACGATATGAATTGCGAATTACATTTCATTCAAAATACGACCAGATCTCAGGATGGAAAATTCATTGTGAAATTACCACTCAAGGAGCATCCATCTTCAGTGGGCGATACACGAGAATTGGCATACTATAGACTCAAACACATTGAGAAAAAACTATCAGCTAATGATGCATTGAGAGCTCTCTACAAATCTTTCATGAAAGAGTATGAAGCATTGGGACATATGACTGAAGTTAAGCCACGAGAAACAAAAAAGCCACAGTACTATATTCCACATCACTACGTGTTGAGGCCAGACAGTACTAGTACAAAATTAAGAGTCGTTTTTGATGCTTCAGCACACAGAGCTGGAAGCATGTCACTAAATGACATAATGCACACCGGTCCCACAGTGCAGAGTGAACTGTTTTCGATCTTGCTAAGATTCAGAACATATAAATATGTTTTAAAAACTGATGTCGAAAAAATGTACAGACAAATATGGGTGCATCCGGATGATCGCAACTTGCAACTTATAATGTGGCGTGAAAATCCATTAGACCAAGTTAAAGTCTACAAGCTCAACACTGTTACTTACGGTACACTTGCGGCACCTTATTTAGCTACTAGATGCTTAAACCAATTGGCCGATGATAACATGCAGCAATTTCCAGAAGGAGCATCTGCACTCAAAACCAACTTCTACGTCGATGATGGGTTAGTAGGTGCCAACACGATCCGAGAAGCCATTCAGATTCAGCAGCAGTTGACAACAATATTTCAAGGTGCCGGAATGAAGTTGAAAAAATGGTGTGCAAACCATTCGAAGCTTCTACAAGATATTTCTGCAAATGATCAAGAAATAACTTTGGATTTCGACTC
This sequence comes from Chlorops oryzae, assembly GCA_020466095.1. Taxonomy (NCBI): domain Eukaryota; kingdom Metazoa; phylum Arthropoda; class Insecta; order Diptera; family Chloropidae; genus Chlorops; species Chlorops oryzae. The sequence continues at coordinate 21,163 of JAIPUU010001121.1, forward strand.
ACAGGAGGACCAAACAACAAAACCTTTAGGGCTCACATGGCGACCAAAAACTGACGTCCTAGGAATAAGGGCCAGTATTCAGGAGAAACCATCAAGCACCAAGAGAACTGTTATCTCAGACGTCGCAAGAATTTATGATCCGCTAGGAGTTGTTGGACCCATAATTGTCAGTGCAAAAATTTTCATTCAACAATTATGGAAACTAAAATATGATTGGGACACAAGACTTCCAACGGATCTACAAAAGCAATGGGATAAGTTCAGAACTGAGCTTCCTCAATTGGAAGAAATAACTATTCCAAGATACATACTAGGATCACAAGATTATGCACGTCTGGAGCTGCATGCTTTTGCCGATGCTTCAGAAAGAGCGTACGGAGCCGCAGTATATGTCAGAACAGTCCAAAAGGATCAAACCGTGAAGGTTAATCTGTTATGTTCTAAATCACGTGTGGCACCCCTAAAACTTCAAACCATTCCAAAATTAGAGCTTTGCGCAGCTCTGCTTGCAGCTGAGTTAACTGCAAGAGTCAAGGACGATTTGAAATTCATCAACAAACCTACGTACTATTGGAGTGACTCTCAAATTGTGCTCTCGTGGATAAATCATCATCCAGGGACACTTCCTCCTTTTATATCACATAGGATTATAAAAATTTGGCAGACTTCATTGACAAATCAGTGGCGTCACGTGCCGTCAAAACAAAATCCTGCTGACATGTTGTCGAGAGGACTTAGACCAGAGGAGTTACGAAATTGCCAAATGTGGTTTAATGGTCCACTATTTTTATATCATATGGAAGACTTATGGCCTAAGAAATCATTGCAGGACAGCAGTACACCAGTCATTGTAAGTGTGGCAATTAAGGCAGCAGATCAGACGGGAGAAGCTTGTTGGGTGTACTCGATTCCATCGAAAAATTCATTCCTTCACGTACAAAGGACAATTGCATACATGATGCGTTTTAGTAAAAATACAAAAATTCCAAAAGGCTCGCGATCAGAATTTCTGAGCTTGTCACCAATCGAGTTGGATGCGGCGTTAAAAGTTATCATTCGTCAGATCCAATTATCAGATTTTTCGGAAGTCATCAAATTATTGGCAAAGGACAAATTTCTTCCAAAATCACACTTCTTGAGCTCATTGACACCGTTTCTTGACGAAGAAGGCATCATACGAGTGGGTGGCCGAACAAGCGCATCTTCCCAACCATTTGATGCAAATCACCAAATGATTTTGCCACACAACGATCCACTAGTCACGCTTCTAATAGAAACAATTCACAAGGACAACTATCATTGCGGCCCGCAGGCCTTGTTGGGACAAATAAGACAAAAATTTTGGCCACTTAAAGGAAAAAGCGCAGTAAGGTCAGCAGTGCAGCGTTGTGTGAGATGCACACGAGCACGGCCTGTTTTTTACTCACAAATAATGGGAAACCTCCCACTGCCACGTGTAGAATTAGCTCGACCATTTCTGAATTCTGGTGTGGACTATTGCGGGCCCTTTTGGGTACATTTCAAAACTCGGGCCAAGAGACCCCAAAAGGCATACCTCGCAGTATTTTGCTGCTTCGCTACAAAAGCTGTTCATCTAGAATTAGTAACGGACCTGACAACGGATGCATTCATTGGAGCTCTGAAACGATTTATTGGTCGCAGAGGTCACTGTAAGGCACTTTTCTGCGATAACGCAACAAATTTCGTTGGCGCGAGAAATCAGCTCGAAGAATTGAACGACGTCTTCCATACCAAAAGGGCCAAGGAGTCAATTCATGAAGTTTGTAGCATAAAGGGTATCGAGTTTAATTTTATTCCACCAAGGTCGCCACATTTCGGGGGCTTGTGGGAAGCTGCTGTTAAATCAGCAAAGCATTTGTTGTTGAAGAATGTGTCACCGGCAAGCCTCACTTATGAAGAGCTCGAAACTGTTATTGTGGAGATTGAAGCAATGCTAAACTCACGTCCTTTAATTCCAATGTCCTCCGACCCAAACGACCTCAACGCTATAACTCCAGGGCATGCATTAATTGGGGATCATTTGACAACTAGTGTTGATGTGACCTCGACAGAATCAAAAGCAAAAATTCTTGATCGATGGAGGCAAGTCTCGGAATTAAAACACCAATTTTGGAGACGATGGTCAACCGAGTATCTCAACGAGCTCCAACAACGGCACAAGTGGAAGGGACCAGTAAAGGAAATCTCTCCTAATACAATGGTCATAATGAAAGAGGACAACATACCAGTTCTGCAGTGGCCCCTTGGGCGCATCATAAAGGTTTATAAAGGTGATGATGGAATCGTCCGAGTCTGCGACGTAAGGACACAAAAGGGCGTCTTCAAACGAGCAGCACACAAGCTAGCCCCTCTTTTTCCGCAAGGTGATACAAGCAGCTCCAAGGAAGGCGAGCAGCAAAGTGACAATGAACGTAATGATGTAGTCATGAATGGTACAGAAATCCTATCGCCGAAGACTCAAAATTCATTGATGGTCAGCATTCCACTCAGTCGCTTACGGAAAGCGCCGGTAACAGACGAAATGCCAAGAATCAAAGCCAGTCGCTTCCAAAATAACTTATTCTTCACGGTTTTATGCTTGTTTTTGTTACCGATAGTCTTATGCTCGCCAATTAATGTCACACAATTCAACATGAACCCGGGAGTATACTTCGAGCAAATTGGTCTAATTAAACTTTCAACAACTAATTGGAATATAGTAGTTTACTACGATTTGGAACCGTATCATAAAGAGTTGAACCTTCTAGGAATTGGTGTAAGAAACCTAAAATTATTGTGTCACCACACAACTAACGACACAACGTGCGATTCTTTGGCTTCTTATTTTGGTGAAACACTTGAGAATTTAAATGCTAAATTTAATTTACTGGCTGTCAAAAGAAACAAAAGAGGAGCTGTGGATATCGTTGGCAATCTCGCAAATTCCCTATTTGGCGTTCTCGACTCAAACTACGAAGAAAAAATGTCCGAGACTATCAAGCAGTTGAAAGCAGACGACAATCACCTTGAGCGGCTACTTAAAAATCAAACATCGCTAATCGACTCAACAATCAATATAATTAAGGAATCGCAGATAAGCACTTCAAATAAGTTTAAAGAAATTGATCGTCGAATCAACAGTTTTCTATCTGCTAATGCAATTGGTGGCCCAACTCCCAGCGAACTCGAATTATCAAACCAAATCTTAACACTCACCATCCAAATGTTTATCATGGTATCATCGCTACAGCGTACGCAAGCTTCAATCATGAACGTCCTGATTGACAGTCATCATGGCAAAATAAACCCATTTTTAATCACTCCAAAGCAACTCACAAATGAAATCACGAAAATAAAATCGTATTTGCCTCAGAATTTACAACTGCCAATCGAAAATCATAATCTTCTAAATATCTATAACCTCATCACGGTTAAAGGTGTAGTAGCAGAAAATCACGTCATCTTCGAAATACAGCTTCCACTATCCGATGTAAGAGAATTTCAATTATTCAACATAGTTCCTGTAATAGCCATCAAACGCAACCGATTAATAGCAGTCAAAACAACAATCAGCCTGCTTGCAATAAGTCCGCATAGGGATGATTTCTTCTCCCTCTCCGATACTCAACTGCAGTCCTGCTTGCAGCTTAAAAGAGATTCCTATTTATGCAATAATGTCCAGGCGTCATATCATAAAAATTCGAGGTCCGGTAGCTGCGAAATTAATTTATTCACAAATGAGACCACACCACGATGTAATCTTCAAACTTTGGCGGAGCCCACAGCTTGGTATCAATTGAAACATCAAAACCAATGGATCTATGCTACTAATCGTACAATTAAGCTGAACGCAGTCTGCGGTGAAGAAACCTTTCAGTTGGTGCTGAATGCAAGTGGCATGATACAATTGCAACCAAATTGTATAATCAAAAACAGCGACATTACAATTCAAGGTCACTACGAGATGAAATCAACCATTCACTCATCATATCATAGCACTGGAATATCGATCACAAATCAACGAATTCTCGATAACTACAACGAAGACAGTATAGATCAGACGTTTGAACCGAAGTTAAGGGAACTTGACTCGATTCAACAGCAACTGAAATCTATCAAGGAATCTACATTTCCAACGACATATGTCACGTATCATCATCACGGCCTTATTATTATTTACCTAACAGCAACAATATTGATTGGATTGCTTATACGAGCTATCTGGCTACGAAGTTGTATGAAACGAAAAATCTCAGTTGAGTTGGAGACACAACCACCAATAGCTATGCCAAGACGAAATTCATTTGATGTTACCTCATGCTAGTTTAAAGACGATTTTCTGTAAATAAAGTTGAAAAAAATAATTATAAATCATTGTATGTAAGACCAAATTCTCACGTGACAACTTCCAAATTCCAGTGCAATAACTCCTCAGTCCATTTAAAAGAATTTCTCAATTGTAAAAATTCCTTAATGTACTTGTGTTAGAATGAACAGTAAATGAAGAATGAAGCCAACAAACAAGGCACACTTGCTCAAAATCCAAACCACTTTGTCAGCAATTCGAAAACCAAAGAGCGAATATTTATCTAAACAAATTTTTGAGTTCTCCAACTCAAGGCGGGCAGTATGTTAAGAATTAACAGAAAGCCAAAAATTGATGTTCGCTCCTATGATTCCCTCATATGAGCATGCATGCATTAGCCAAGAGCGCGTTGGAATTGCACGAGTTCTTATGACTTACATAAAAACAAATATGCAGAAAAGAAGGGCAAAAGAAATAAAATAAAAAGAAAACAAAGTTAGGTAAGACTTTAAAGTCGTCAACGACTTGACGGCAAATTTGCTGAGTTGTCAATTAGGAGTAATGAACTTCAAGTGGCAAAGAAAGCTGATTTTATTTCAAGGTTTGGAAAAGTTTGAATTTGTTTGCTTCTTTCCCTTGCTTCCAAAAAAATGTAACGTTAGCAATATGATAGTATATAAGAAAGAATTTTTAATCAATAAAGACAGAATAATATTGACAACTGAAAAGTAAAGATTTATTATTTTCGAATTTGATTCTAGTTCAAGTGCTAGTAATCAATCCCAACGAGAGACCATAGCTCAAGTGCTATTGATCTCCTTCACTTAATTGTGAACAATTTAATCTCATAAAACAACGATAGGTCGTAGTACATGCACTACGGGCCTAATACCATCTAAGGTGGTAACTTAAACATATATTTTTCAACATAAAAGAAAAATAATACTGAAACATGTTAAAATAACAATGTTCAACTTTTATTTGATGTTGTTTCTATATATTTCGTGGAGTTTGTTGAAGTCATATTGATTTTAACCCTCCATCATGCAAATGTTCCGATAGTCACGTACGTAGCGCATGTATCTGCCCAGATCCTCTATGAATTTCAGTACATTTATATGAAAAATATGCTATTTTAGTGACAATATTACATTTTTATATTGTTATCACGCCAGGGAGATATATATTTTCTATTTTTCTACTTTTTTTTAGTACATACTAAACCACCTACCCGTGCAAAAAAAAATCTTAATAAGAAATAAACAAGTAAAGAAGTTCACATCGGCTAAGCCGATTGCACACATACCTTTTCCTCAGACTTAAATATGTTGAAACATTACCTTAACAAAAATTCCTGAAGTTTTCGTTGTTCTAGCTACACATTATCTGTGCTTCGATTTAGCTTCACAAACTCGAAATTATATTTAAGTACACATATTTTGCGAATGGTGGTCTTGATCAAATTTTAACCGTTAGAGGACATTTTGTCTAGCAGCGAAATACTCAATTCAAAATAGTGAAAATCAAATATTCACGAATTTCGCGAATGGTGGTCAAATTTTAACCTTAAGTGACGACTTTATTTGGCGGCAAAATACACAATCAGAAGAAGCAAAAAAAAATCATTTTTGTATACAGATATGAGAATAAGAGAAAGAGTGTTTTTTTCTAATGTGTAGGATGATGACCATAAATATAGCGATGTCGCAATTTTTTTTCAGCGAAAGCTTAAGTCTACATGGTAGCTATACACACACCAAATTTCAATAAGCTGGGATGTATAGTAATAAAGTTATTCACGAAAAACGTTAAAAATCGTGATTTTTGAAACTTCTGAACCACTTCCCACGACCCAAGAAGGGACTACGAAAAAAATATGTAACTATTGTATGTAGTTTTTCGGACATTTATCTAGTTCAAGTCCATGCCAAATTTCAATATGATATCTTTCATGGCTTAGGAGTTAATTACGAAAAACAAAAGTGTGACCGACAGACAGACAGACAGACAGACAGACAGAGAGACAGACAGACAGACATGGCTAGATCAACTCCTCTTGTCACCCTGATCAAGAATATATATATATGTCTATATCTATCGCGACTCCTTTGGTATGTTACATACTCCGTGCCAAACTTAATATACCCTTTCCTTCGGAAAAGGTATAACAAGAAAAATTTTATTTTTGTGTTTAATTTAAAAAAAAAAAAAATTTCATCTCCCAATGTACAAAGCTGACAACTTTCTCTCTTTTGTTGAGTATCAGCACCACTGGAGCTAGGAGAGAAAAATAAAAAATATAAATAAAGAAGAGTTCTCTTCGCTGCAGTAATGAAGAGGTCAATTTGCCAAACAGGAGTACTCTGAGGTTACTCGAAATATGACTAGTCAAAATGTACAGTATTTTATGTATCTACGGAGATCTACGTGAGGTGAGTTTCAGGATTTCTTTACGCTTTGTGCTTTGATTGCGAAGTAGAAAAAAAAATTTTCATTGTCTGCTTTAAGTTCGCATTCTGATCGTTACACTACCAAAGGGTAGTTATCTGGACGGTTAAGACTATCGCTCAGCGACCTCGTGGGTTGGGGTTCGATCCCTGGCTCGGGTGAGAATAATTTTTTTTTTTTTAAATACCAAGTTTTTTTATGTTTATATTTTAATTTATTTTATTTAATAGTTAATTTTGAAATAAAAATTTTAAAATTTTTCACTAAATTTTTAAGTATTTTTTCTTCATATTTTATCTGTTTTTTTTTTTAATATGTATTTATTTTTCAATTATTAAATTTTTGTAGCAAAAATTTTTTTCGTGCGTTCCACAAAAACTTCAGCAACCAAAAACTCAAATTAGCGTTTTGATCAATACATTAAATTTGCTTGTTTAGCGTAATAGTTAAGGGGACCTTCTGGTCTAGAGCACGAAAATTTAGGGTATTTTCATGATTTTTTTTTTGGTATTAAGCCAAATAAAAAGCGATTTTCTAAGTATGCAGGCTTATTATATTCTTTATTGACAAAAAATAAAAAATGTTGTTGTAATTTTTTTTTTTTTTTTTGTATTTTAAAAATGGCGTTGATGTGGACCCTCTTTGAAAAAGTACCTCCGTGGTGTGAAAGATTTTGGCAGTTCTGGTAATCGAAAAAAAAAACAAAAATATGTTATTAATCAGAATGAATGCGGCTATGGCAGGAACTAGAATAAAAAAATTTTTTTTTAAATTGAGAAAATGGCGCAGTTTTTTATTTCAACCAACAAAAACTCCCCTTTTTTTGACCATTTTTTTTATGAAAAAATATGAAGTTCTTGAAATAAAAATTCGATTCTAGTTCGGGCCGTAGCCATTGATGTTATGAATAATATATAAAAATTCCAGACAAATCGGTTCGATGGTTTTTTTGTTTTCATTCACACCAGGTCAAAAAAAGTAGTTTTGAGATAAACGCGTTCAAAGTTGCTTTAATCAAGCGCGCTGCCTGCTGTCTCCACCTTCTAAAAAGGCTGCAGCAAAACAAATATTGTTAATATCTTCACGAAACTTTGCCAGCATATTCTTAAAAGTCTATTCTTCCGAAATATATATAAAAAAAAAATCAATTTTTAAATAATTCTAGACCAGAAGGTCCCCTTAAGACGCTGACTTACCAACCCAGAGATCAGCGGTTCGAGGCTCGTCCGAGGCGAGAAAATTAAAAAGAAGTGAAAAAGAAAAGATTTAAAAAACAAAAAGGAAAAAAAGTACAAAACAAAGAGGAGAAAATAATTTTTTTTTTGTTTTTTTTCATAAAATGTGCAAAAAAAACAAATTGACCAAAAATTGACCCAACTGTATATACTCCAGGTCTAGGTCATATGAGCAAAAACTGTGACTAGTTATTTTCCAATGACAGCTCAACGTTGAAAAAGACAGTTCAAAGCATTGGTTGGCAAATTAAGAGGGAGTAGTCCTAGTATTTTTGTGACTAGTCGGGGAGTAGTTCGAGAGTAGTTGGAATTACTGCAGGGTTCATACAAAATGTTTGTGTATCTGGCCAGATACATGCGCTACGTATACGACGTATAGATGAAAAAATCCACATAAATTTAGTTTGTTGTTATTTTTTTTAATGTGTTTTTTTATAAAACGATACCTAACAATATTTGTAGAGTGTAGCTGGAGACTCAAATCCCTAGCCAAATCAGAAATATATTTAAATCACAGTTAAATTCGTAAAATTTCTGGCCGGATACATCTGCATGACGGAGGGTTATGTCGAGACATAGTCACTTTATTTGGTTTTGATGTTAATTCGTGAACTACGTTGAAATTTACGTTGCAAATTATTGGATCCATAAGAAACGTGTTTAAATTGATATGGCAACTTTTTAAGTCAATGTAGAAAACACTACACTTCAAAAATGATGTGTTCTCACTAGGCCGGGTAAGGGTTATCGGCGAAATCCATGGTTACAAATGTCCAAATGCATATAAAATCATTAGTTAACCCGAAAATAAACCCGGGTTAACATTTAACTCTGTGGCTAGCGCAGAGTTGCATTTGGAAATTTCAGTAACATTTGCTTACACCGAGTACAAAAGCCAGGTAAAAATTTAATACGACACTGACAGAAAGCGTTCACGTGCAGAAAAATTGTGGTGAAGGCTGCAAGTATTTGGATATGAACATTTCCATCACAAGTCGTTGAACGTTTTGTAATGCTATTAACTTCATTCATCTTTTGTTGTTCCTTGCGGACCTTGCAATGCTCTTGTGATATTATTGCTTCCAATATTCCTTTGGCTTTTTCAGCTTCTTTAAACATTTCTAATAAAACAAATTCCATTTTTATTTACAATTTCTCGACAATATACCTTGCGGGCTTCTTAGTTGTCAAACTCCCCAGCTGGACATTATCGCATACATGTAATGAGAACAGCGGCCATCTCCTAACAAACTTCATAAACAGTTACGGTTACTCATGCGAGTAGGCGCATCATGAATTTTTCACTTCTTCGGAAGTAGTGCAGTATAGTAGTACACTTTCCGGCTGGGTCATATGGCGTTAAACCTTAACTCGCTCGAAGCTCATATGAACGCTTTGAGTTTAAGCATACAATACTACAAGCGACACTTTCCAAAATCACTGAGATGGGTGAGGGGAGCTTGTATAAACCGACTTTGCCCATTTACAATCTGACTTTGCCCACAGTTAACACATTCACATAAAATAAACTGACTTTCACCACGATTTGTGTATATATGAACTCACACATCGACATTACAATCTGACTTTCAACACAGCAGAGCTCAATGTTTATTACCCTCTAGGAAGCTTGAGGTATATTGCCCGGATGCAACTAGTACTTTCACCAAAACTAAAGAACTAGTGCAAACGGGGGTAGAGCTTCGTATAAAGCTCCGAATAGTATTGCATGGAAAAATGGTTTTTCGTGTCAGCAATAAGAGTTGCCAATATATAGTTGTTGCAAAGAGCGTTGGTGCTTCGAAATCAAAAATAAAATCTATCTTTATATATTACAAATATGTTTGTAAATAAAACAAACACGAAAAATAATTCGGTATCTTAAATATTGCGTATTGGAAGCTCAAAAAATTTTAGAACAAAAATAACCAAAAAACCACAAAATATGGTCAATAATCTTTCAAAGGAACTAGTGTTTTCGTATACCCAATTTATCTACCCAATTGGTTCCCAAATCACTAAAAAAGCGTTAGTTCAAGTGTAGAAGTAGTGATTTTTAGCCCACACGCAATGTTAATTTTGTACAGAGTAATACATAGCCAGGGGTATAAAGAAGAACCAGTGCTGGTGGAATTAGAACTAGTAAAACGCTAGAGCGTAAGTATTCATACTTCCTGCAGGGCTGTTGAACTGTTCACCACAGCAGTCGTTGACAAAACTCTATATTTTTCAGTCGCACTCATGTAAACTGTTCTCTGTCTCTATCGCACCCGCATATTGTTATCATACCTACAAGCAAATTCAAAAAATTTAGAGAGTATCGCTTGTAGTATTGTATGAGTTTAAGTATCAGGTTCAGAACTTAACCCCTACAGCGAGAACATATACTACGTTTAAATCAAGTATTACAGTATGGGAAAGCCTGTCAAAATGCTATATGGCTCCAAATGGTGTGGTGAAGTTGAGTAAAAAACAGCTGACTGTCAAAAATAAGTCGAAGAATTTGCGATTTTTAAACATGCCGTAACTTTATATTTTGACCCTTTTTAGGTAAAATTGAAGTTGCAAACAACAAAGTAGAGATGCTCCTTCATTTTAGAATACACTTGAGCATCTGCGACCCTCGCAAGTAAGTATCAATATTGCATTTAAATTCAACGAATTCGTCAGCGATGGACAAATTCTCTAAGCACAAAACTTTTATTAATACTGAACCGAGTACTCAAAAGAATTCTGAAAACGAAATAAAACCAAATAAAAAGCAATAATAATTATTTTTAGCAAGATAATTTCGACATTAAAGGAATTTATATATTTTTAAAATGCATGTTTCAAAATTAAAAAAGTAAGGATGTTATAGTTAAGCGAACCTAAACATAGAATACCCTACACAGATAAACAGTTATATATTTTTTAATCGGAGGCTCAAATTCCATATTTCACAAAAATATATCGAAAGATTGTGACTACAAAATTCAAATGATTTTTGAGGTAAGCTGTAGTGCTGGATGTACCCTTTAAAATCGTCCGATGAATTAATTTTTTGTAGAGGGTGTCAACGATTTTAAAAGAAGTCTATATGCTGTCTTTGGTACAAGCGCTCTCTGAATTTTGGGTGTAAAATTCAATTTTCGAATAACGCCTTTTGGCGCTCCCAATTTTGTGTTTTTTTTTTGTTTATTTGCTGAAAATAACGGTTAATTTGAATTTATAGGTTTCCATAACTAAAAATAAAATAAATTTTGAATTTCATAGCGAAGACTTTAAAAAATCTAAGCTAGGACCTGTTTGCAGTATATTGAAATACATTCTTTTTAGGGAATGGAGTTATCATAAATAAATTTTAAAAAAATAATATTATAGTTTATTTCTTTAACAAAAAAGATAAAAGTTTATAAAAGTCTCATTTCTAAAAGCTTAACGTTAAAATTGTAGTCGGTAACTATTTTCACCATCGATTTGCACTATTGACTCGTTCCATTCAGCACCATATGTTCTCCATGGATGCCACGTTCACGTTTAAATGAAGCCAGACCAAAAACTCGGAAATCATTTTTTTGGAGTACGTGAATTTTTCTAATAATAAAAAGCAAAAACAAATGTTAAAAGAAAATCTACAGTTTAATTTGGTATAATCATTCTTTAAAAAACTATATAATATCTCATTTTCTCCGGTTATAAATGAAAAAAAATCCCTAAAAAAAAACTAACTGCTTGTATTTGCCCAACTTCTAGAGACGACAGCAATACCCAAAGAGGCATCGTGGTGGATTGCCTGGTATGCCGTTTGGTTGTTGTTGCCTTTGGTGAATTGCCTATTAGCTTTGTTGAATTGCCTACTAGCTCGTTTCTCATACTGTAATACTTGGTTTAAACGTACGCCTAAATCGCGAATAAGAATATAGCGAATAGCGAAGTTCACCGTATAAACGGTCTTATTCACGAATAGCTAATTCACGAAAGTTATTCGTGAATAGTGAGACTATTCGCAATAAACACGAGAGGTGATGCCAAATTTTTGTTGATTTCTCTCTTATTGACGATCAGGCAGCGCTTTTGTTTAATTTGAGTTCAAAAATCTGGCATATAAGATGGAGTACGGAAAGGAAACTAACCGCTGCATATGGATAATACTTAAATCAGCGACTGCATTTTTTCCAATTTTGAAACACAAATTGGTAAAAACATTCTTGGTGGTATGGAATCATATGTTTTTCATGTGGCATTTGCAAGCACAATAATGTGCGTACACATATCCAAGAGAATAACAAAAATAAAAGAAAAAGAAAAATGCAACTCAACAAAGCGACAACCTTCCGCTTCGGAGTTTCAACTTATACTGACTAGACCATGTAGGAGTGTAGGTCTAACTCTCGACGTCGAAAAGCCTCTGCCGCTTATAAGAAATTCACCATTAGGCAGGTATAGGAATTTCAACTCTTTCGAGAAATTCACCAGAAAGCTACCAACAACAATACGGGTAGACACAACGTGGCGCTATGATGCCACTTGGAAGAAAATTATATTAAAAGGAACACGGCGTCGGCTCGGTTTTTTATATTGCTTGAAAAGTTCATAATTGAAACTTTAATATATATATTACGATATGTATTTGCTCAATGTGCGCGAATGTTTTCATTTTGTATTAAATTTACATACATTTTTGACTACGGCTACGAATTTGATTGGATATAGAAGTTTGTATTTTTTTCTGAAACAGTGTGATCAGAAAGTTATGTGGACAGGGTAGGACAAAAAACAATTTATATTTCTCCTTGATATTGAGATTCTTTGATTAGTTTTATGTTTTTCAAGCTTTTCATATGATTTTATGAGCTTGGTAGATATTTTATATGTAATGTACTCAAAAATCTCCCAAAATTAAAAATAAAAGTGACAATGCATTTCACCACAGCAGAGCTAAAGATTTCGCTGCAATAGCATGCTTCTCTTTTCCTCGTCTATATGCCAATGGTGAAGCAGCGTAGCTCTAACACATTGCAGGGATTAGGAAGAAGAAGAGTTAGACCTACACTCCTACATGGACTAGACTTTGATATGTGAAGCAAAACCGATTTGCAAACGCAAAAACAAAAGCCGAATACTTCCGAACGGTTGAATTGGTTTTTGGGGTGATAGAGCCCAGCGCATCTATCAGCCAATTTTTTGCTCTACGTGAGATCTGTATATGTTATTTGCTTAGTGGTAAAACCAAAGTTTTGATGAAAAAAATTTGTTTTTTTTCATTGACACGATGGCTCGTGTGATACCGTAATAAATACTCCAAATCTTAATTCATATACCGTCCACTAATTCGTGAATTTTTGTAGTGTCAGTTACAAAGTAGTTTCAGACACGCTAAGAGCTAAAAGAGATGCAGGTTTTACTTTGTCTGTTCTTATAGATGGCCAACACAGCAGCAGAAAGAAAACGTTAGCAGAGAAAGTGACTTAAGGCCAGTGGACAACAAAAGGAATTTAAAAATAAAGAATCCGAATAAAGACAAACAAAAAAAACAAAACGAATATCAATTGACAAGCCTTATACCTTATGCAAAAAGAAAGCGGAAGAGATGAAAAAATACAAAAACAAGATTAAACAAAACAAGTTAGGGTGTAATTGTCAGGCGAGCCTGACAACAAAATACTCGATACAGACAAACATGTTTAAATAAATTTTAAACCGCGGGCAAAAAAGAGGACCATTAAGAACAAGTAAGGGTGTTATAGTCAGGCGAGCCTGACAATAGAATACCCGACACAGACTCACACGTTCAAATAATTTTTAATATCAAGAGGTGTTTAAGACCATAAGGGGCCCCATATACTGACTTTTGATAGATTTATTTATAAAAACTGCCCCTTTGCCACGCTCACTTTTCTAATTTTTGTTGAACTATATTCGGAGGCTTAAATATACGCTCAAAATTTAAGTTTCATTAAACTATTTCGAAAAAGTCCGATTTTAAGGCAGTGTTAAAGTATTTTCCGCTGTATTCGCGATTGAATACACCGTCTTAATTCTTAAGTGTGAATAACTAAAGTGAAAGGTCACCAAATAGATTGTTTTCAATTCTTTTATTAAGCTTAAGTCCTTATTACCTATTCAAAATTTAATACCTTAATACCAAAACTTCTTGCAACCACTGGCTTAACTTCCCTAAATCCCTACATTTTGCAACACTAAGATCCACATTCTTCCGCTGTTGCTACTGGTGAGTACATACGTAAGAGTTGGGATCTCGCAAACTGCTTCTCGCTGAGTGTCCTCTTCTCCAATTCGATCTTCCGTTTATATAGAATGAAACCGCTGATGCCGCATTGTTGTTTCCGCAATTGCTGTCAAACGATTTTTCCCGAAGTTGCTGCGTAGGTTCAATGTTGACCGCTTTAGCGATTTTCCAATCGCTACCTGTCGCAATAGTTGACCTAAGCTTGTCGATCTGCTTTTGCTCAATTGACTTTCGAGCTCACCAGATGTCACACTCGCCGCATAAGCACTTTCGTCAGGTGTTGTCTGAATTCCCTTGCGTTCGGAAGTTCGCTTGTAAAGTATTACTGCTCGCCGCTCTGGTCGTGTGCCAACGTTGATCATAATTCGTATTTAAGCTTGGATTGGTTGTTGTTGTTGTTGTTCTTTCGTTTGTGCTGAAGTCGTTTTGTTATATTTCGGTATGTTCATACAAAGGTGACCATCGTTCATAATCATTGAATCATCGTGAGTCGAATGTTGACTCACAACATCCCTCCCCATTTTAAAGGAGTCGCGAGCATCGTGACTGCAAACTGTCGGAATTTCTGCAAAAAAAAACTGTTACACGACATCCCTCCCCCTTTTAAAGGAGTTGTTAGCCAGATAGGAATGACTTGCTATGCACAAATTGATAAGCTTAATATTGCTGCTTGCTGTAGTTATCCTTGTTGCTCTGCCCGCAACCGTGTATTAGAGGCATGTAAATCTTTCTCTGTGGACGATATTGCCGCATTCGAAATTAGCTGTGTTCTTCATGTACCACTGTGTAGTTGATTCGCCTGTTGATGCGTGTTGGAGCTTGATGGCATATTCACCTATGTATAATATTCTTTTCTCTACTTCTATATTAAAAATATTCTTGTTACACTTTTTACTGTTACTATTATTGAATGACAGAGTCTTAAAATTCTAACTTTAAAATTCTCAAATTCTATCAGTACATAATTACTTAATATTTCACTTTCAAGGTTTCTTTTCTGCTTACAAGTTTGCTTTGTTTTCAAAAATTCTTACTTCATCATTAAATTAAATTTTATCAGTTTCAAAATCTTTAGATTATTCATTACTAGTTGTTGTTTTAATCGATCCCTCTTTAACGAAGGTTGCAATGGGTTACAAATTTGCGAAATTTTAGAAATATATTTCCTTTATATATATAGATTCATTTATTTTTTAATTTATGTTTCTAAAGTTTGGGTGCAAAATTGTTTTTTAATATAATTCTTTTCCGCATACTTTACTTACTAATTATTATTTGATTTCTCATTCAAATATGTATCAACCCCATTATCATAACTTACTCTGCTAGGTTCATTTTTGACATTTTTATTTGGTATACATTTTTAATTCTAGGTTTCAATAAAACATTTTTTTCTATTTCTCTTTTTATTTGTTTTATTTTTTTACTCTTCAATTTTTTTAACATTTTTCTTTTCTTAATTTTTTTTTTTCTTAACTGTTTCATACTTTTTCGTTTTTATTCTTTTTATATTCAGATGCATTTTTATATAAAATAATTTTAATTTTTTAAAATTTTTTTTTTAACAAAGGTGGTGTAACAAAAATACCTATCTTTTCAAGGTATTGATTTTAACAAAAAAAATTTTCTTTTTCGACTGCATATACAAATATTTAATAATTATATGTATATGGTTGTTTATACTTACCAACTTATTTTCTCTTTTGTTATTATTCTTCCCTTCTTGTTGTTCTGGTCGGACCAAATTGTTAACAGTCATCGCCAGTTTTATTTCCACTGAGCGTCGTCTTGTGCCTAAGCTTCTCTTGAAAATAAACAAATATACAAATTACTGTGCTCGAGTCCCTACTGTTTTGCTATACTCTTTACTTTTCGTTCTTTTGGTTTGGTTTTAATCATATATTACTATATGTGGCACTCTACAACAACTATGCTTGTTGAGTTGAAGTAGGCCCCCGTTGCATGCATTCTTATGGCAAAATCAAAAACGTAGCACGCCCCCGAGAAATTCCGGGTCCGGTCTAACAAATGTTTTCAAATCTTGTAACATGTACCAAAATGTTTGGTATAACTCATATACATGTATAAGTGTTCGTCAAATATTTTTTGTTAAAACTCATTTTTTTTCGACTAAAATATGGTTTTTATATAATATCAAAAATCTTTACGTGAAATATTCCTTTTGTTCTTCAACAACGCTAAAGAATGCGTCGAATATGACCGAATGTTTGTTTACAAAACAGAACAGCTGATATGAACTTTTCAGTGATGTAAACAAAAATTCTAGCTCGATACCAAACTAATGGCTCAAGTACTTATAACAAATCATGCTAAAATGAATACAAAAACTACTTCTTTTTTGAACTCCTGTCTTGAAAAGGGCACAGTATTGCAAAATCTTTCATCAAAAACCTAAAAGGTTGTATACTAAAAAGAAAACACAAAAAAATTTCAACGCAAGAATGCTTAGTTACAAAATTGAGTGAGTACTCAAAACATTCTAGCATCACTAATTCGGTTGTTGTTGGGAGTGCCACATATAGTAATATATGGTTTTAATTGTCATAATGCGTTGCTTCATTGAGCTTATGCATTGACGAATTTGATTGCTCAATTCTTTTGGTTTTATTTTCTGCTTATTGATCCTTTAAATTTCAAATATTTTATTTGAATCAAAACGAATACCGGGGCTTTTTTTTTAATATTAGTGACTGCAAGCCTTCAAAATAGTTTATAGAATTTCTTGTTCTTAAAAAGTTTCGCTAGGAAATTCTTATTTATACATAGCCGTAAGCAATGTTAAAAAGAAATTTCTAGTCGTAATTAAGTTTGAAAACAGTTAGACCTCACCTCATACAAAGGTGACCATCATTCATAATCATTAAATCATCGTGAGTCGAATGTTGACTCACAACAGCAGTTTCGGGATTTTTGTGACAGATCCTAGTACTGGAGGTACCCTTAAAAATGAACCGATCAAGGAAATTTTTTGGAAGGATGTTTAAGGCTACAAAGGAAGCATAAGTGCCGAAGTTCGTTCAAGTCCCATTTGATTTTCGGGTGTAGGAGGCAATTTTCGAAAACCACCCTTCTGCTACGCCCAGATTTCTAATTTTTGGAAATAATATTACTGGCCTTTAAATATGATCAAATATCAAATTTCATCAAAATATCTTGAAAAACCTCGATTTTAGAGCAGTTTAGTGATTTTCGTAACAGACCCTAGTACTGGAGGTACCCCTTAAAATGGTACGATCGGGTCCATTCTCGAACTTAGTCTTACTCATGTCCCCGTGAGCACGCATACGAAATTCTGTTGAGATAGCTCAACTCCTTCGATAAGATAACTGTATACAGACAGACGGGCAGACGGACAGACAGACGGACATGTCTAAATCGAATCGCCTGGGGACGCTGATCATTTCTATATATATTTTGTATGGTCTATCTCGACTGGTTCTGGGTGTTACACACAACCACACAATGCCAATATACCCTCAACACAGAGTGTGTCGTGTATAAAAAGTAAAATTTTTATGTTTTTTGGATTGCTATAGTACGTTTTATTTATATTCAAAGAAGTGTATCAGTCAGTTTAATTTACAGTCCCAGCACCAATAGATAGGAAAGTTTTTGAATTTTTGAATTCCTTTCAAAAATGACGTCTGTAAAAAAATATTTATTGAAAAAAAAAAACAAAAGTACTTCTTACTTTTTACGTATATCTCATCAATTGCCAAAAAAAAGACATTTAAACCAAAGCTCTGAGTATAATACAATTGGTATTTCAAAGGAAAATAAAATGCACAGTTTGTCAAATGTAGAGTATGTCACATATAATATTGCCCTTAATATAAAGTCTTTGCTTAGAGGTATTGTTAATCTTTTGATCATGTTTATTATATATGCGATTTGCCGTTAAATCATAGTGAGCAGCTTCAAAATATAAGTAACTGCGCTTTTCCATATGGTATCTAACTCTGAAGTGTTTAGCTTAAACACTTCGATAAAACACTAGAGTTTCCACTTGCACGAAGGTATTAAAGCTTAACAGCTGCTCGTGTATTTTCAATTGATTTATGTCTGCCAGCTTTTCAAGCACTCCAATTAGTACTTTTTTTCCAACCTCCTTGACGGCTCGTTTTTTAATTAATCTGGAAATATTGCGCAAATATTCAAAAGAAGTCTTCTTAACCTTCCATTATCGCTAGGACAACCTTAAATATTAAAATTGAGCCTTGAAGTAGGCCCCCTGTGCATGCATTCTTATGGAAAAATCAAAAACGTAGCACGCCCCCTGAAAATTCCGGTTCCGGTCTAACAAATATTTTATAATCCTGTAACATGAACTAAAATATCTGTTAAAAATCAGCTATATATGTGTTAATCAATTGTTTTTATAAGAATTATTTCTATTTTTCAGCAAAATATGTTATTTTTATAAAATCAAAAATAATAAGATAAAATTTTGCTCATATTATTGAGGAACGATAAAGCAGAGTACTCATGCGCAAATATGACCGATTCTAAAAAACTTTGGATTCCACCACTTCTGTGGTTGATATGAAATATTCAGTCATATCATAACTAAAATTGCTCGATACATAATTAGTGGCTCAAGTACTTATTACATATCATGAGAAATAGAATGCATAAACTATATATTTTTGGATCTCTTCTGAATGAAAAGGATACAGAAATGCATAAACTATCTTAAAAAAATTTAAAAAGTCTTATATTAAAAAGAAAACATAAAAAAATTTACACGCAAGTATGTTTAGTTACAAAATTGAGTGAATACTCCAAAAATTATAGCATCACTAGTTCACCACGGAATTCGGTTGTTGTTGTAAGTGTCCCCTATATTACTATATGGTTACGACAATCCGATTTCAAAATTTGATTCTTATGCGCACTTGTGATGTAGCAAAAAAGTAATCTGATTGGTTGAAATTATTGAACATTTTTGACAGATGAAAATTTTCAAGACCAAAAATTTTAATTAAGGAGTTTATGTTATTACAGCGTTGCCACTGACTTTCGTACAATAGATGATACACTACAAAAAAAAAAGCTTCAGCTTATAAGTAAGTATATGTACAACCATAATGTGTACAATTTGGTGTGAAATGAATAAAAATAACATCAATTTACAAAATACCGATTCAATTATTGAGCATAGCATTCGATTTTTTTATTTTCGCGAACAATTTTTTGTGATTTCTTTTAGCATCAGCACCAGCTAATTGATATTTACTCATTCATATTAGACTCTTAAAACCAGGGATCGGCAAAAAAAAAATTTTAATTTTTGATTATTATCCACTCCACACTTCAAAATTCTTGATTCTGAAATAAAAAAAAAATAAAAATTGAAAATTTAAAATTCCCAAATAATGAACAATCCGTATTTTAGAGTCTAAAAATTTGGATTGATTCTATGAAAATATTTAAAAAATTAAAAATGTGATTTTTTTGAAAAATCCGAAATTTATATGTTAAAATTATGGATTGCTGGACATTTATTAATCACATTTTAAGAATTATGAATAATTAGATACTTATAATTAGAATAAAAATTTCTTCATAAAAAAAAAATAAATAAACTACTTCGATCCGGCAGGGTTCGAACCCAAGCCCTTCAGATTGCTAGCCTTGCACGCTAACCACTAAGCCACGTCAAGTTCTAGGAGAGAGGAAGAAAATATCTCATTTAAGTTCAAACGAAAATATGCACAATAATTCTCATTCCTAAAAACCAAAATTTTGTTTGACTTTAATTTTATAAATGAAAAAAATCCACAGTTTTCAGTTTGGCAAACATGGTGTCACGGGTGAGCATATGACTAGAAATCGGGAGTTCCCAGGTTCAAACCCCACACAAGAAATTCTTCTCAAGAATATTTCAAATTCTAAATCAAATAAATATACATTAAAATAAACAAACATCTATGAAATGGGGAACTAAAAATGAAACTAAATGGGTAGATGAAAAACATCACTATTTCTCATCATCTCAAGCAAGCCTGTATTGTAACAAAAAATTACCAATCTTTGTTGGTTTGTATTAATAAAAAATATTAGAAAGTTTTTTGCAGTTTTTCTTTTTGCACTTGTCTAAGAGGTACCGCTTTACTGAGTTACAGCTCTTTAAGTAGGTGTATTTTTCAGTGCATTATGAAATATTCTTGTTTTAAAGCAGACAATCGGACAGATCAAAAGATGGACGAACATAACATAATAGAGTCTTCTGGTGTCTCTGATAATTTTTACACAATTTTCTATGTCCTATATCAACTATTACAGAAAAAATCCGCAATCTTGCCATTTTGATTACTGATTATTCAAAAAATCTGCAATCTTATTACTCTAATTATAAGTATCTAATTATTCATAATTCCTAAAATGTGATTAATAAATATCCAGCAATCCATAATTTTAACATATAAATTTCGGATTTTTCAAAAAACCACATTTTTAATTTTGTAAATATTTTCATAGAATCAATCCAAATTTTTAGAATCTAAAATACGGATTGTTCATTATTTGGGAATTTTAAATTTTCAATTTTTTTTTTTTTTTATTCAGAAATCAAAAATAAAAAAATGATATTTCTTGATCAATCCGTAATCAGTCATGATAATATTGATGAAAATATTATTAGTGCCGATCCCTGCTTAAAACATTTTAAAATAAAACATATTTTTACAAAACAAAACAAACCCAGCTTGTGTCCCAGGAAGTTTATATTAAAATTACAAATAAAGTATCCGCAATGGGCATGCTAAGTGGTTCGGCTTTATAAATTTTTTGTAAAAAATTATAAGGAGTTCTCCTAGGGCAAAGAACTTTGGTACACGGTGGTCTATAGAAAGTATTAAGAAAATTTGAAAGTTTCATAAAAATTTGCCCCGCCCACCACCTACCTCCCATACAACTCCGAAAGCTGTTTTCATATAAGGCGTTTATTTTTGGCGCTAATTTCGTGAAACATAACCGAAACCTGAAAAATAACACTACAAGCCCACTCTGAGAAATTCATCAAAACCGGCTACGCCCACCTCCCACACACCCCCAAAGACTTTTTCATATCGTTACCTTAATGTAGAAAGGCCCCAACTAACATTTTTTCCAAAATTCACTTTTTTTGCATAATTCGATATACCGCCCCCAAATTGACCATGATAAAAAAAATTAAGGTTCTGAGATCAAAAATAACGGATTTACAATCATTTAAACAAAAAGCCCCAACTGATTTAAAACACTTCTTTAAACAAAAAGCCCCAACTGACTTCTATTGTGGTAGCTAATCTCACAATTTTGGACCCACTGAGATGAGCTTTGGAATAGAGCTTACTGATGTGCCCCAAAATTTTAATTTAATTTTTTGGTTTTTTTTATTTCGTTTTAATTCAATTTTTTCTCTCTCCTGTAAAATTCAAAATTAGTTAGTTAGGGCCTTTCTACATTAAGGTAACGATATATAAATATGTATATATTATTGTCATCCAACCTGTCTTTACCTTTCATTCGTTAAAAAAAGATTTTACTACTTATGCAGTTGTTGTTGCTAATTAAACTTCGTTATAATTAACATTTTAAGCAAAACTGAACTAAAGTTAACACTACCCTTAAAGTATGCTATACTTTAACCCCATTTTTAAATTTTTTTGTCAAAAAACCTGTCTTGGAAAAAAATTAATTCTTTTTATGATTCCATTAGATCACATATATAGTATTAACTTATGTTTCTGAACTTTTTTTTGTAAGCGATAACTATCGGGAAATGGGCGTTTCCAATTTATTCCCATGACACAGTGGGATCGCATAATACATTTGAGTGTGAAAACTATACGGAGTGTTCGCAGAGTGATGAAACTTGACACTGAACTTAATCTCAATAAAGTTAAGAAAAATATGAAGTTTCATTAAAATCGGTCACGCCCACGACCCACCCCCATACAACCCGAAATTAATTTTTTATGTTCAATTTTTTCTGTTTTTATATGAGGCCAGATATTGTAAGTTATTGAGTTTGCAATGTTAATGGGGTTTACTGGCCAGTGTGGTTTCGGCACAATTAAAACATTTTGAATTTGCGTTTTCTCCTACGTGTTTCGTCAATTTTTGTAACATCCTTAGGGAGCTTTTCAAATTTTTCCAAATTTTAAACAATATTTAAGCTGCGACGTCAGTTGGCCTTTTTACGTTTTGCCTTCAACAGCATAGTGTATGCGCAGTTAATTTTGTCTTCTTTGAAGTTCAAATGAAATTTTTTCCTTTGCTCAGAATGTCTTTAAATTTTCCACAGAGCTTACAATTAACGCAGGGAAAAGATTCGTTAGAGCATAAATTTTTTTAATTGCCAAAATAATACATTTTTCACTATAATAATTAATGAAATATGAAGATGGTCAAAAATAACAATTAACAATAAGGCGGGCACGCCAATGGTGCATATATACGCACAATTTAACCGACCTACCTCACATCGCTGAGGTGGTCAGAGTGACTAAGGTGTTGGTTAAAGATACCTGATGATGAACCTGTAAGCTGGGTTCGAAACCGGTCGTATCGGCTTTCCACACTTCTCGGCAATTTCTGAAAAATAAATTTTTTCAATTGCCAAAATAATACATTTTTCACTATAAGTGAAAAATGAGGGACCAGAAGCCCAAATAATAATTAATGAGCACACATTTTGTATAAACTTTTGTCTCGAAATGAATTTTTTATATGAAAAATTTTTACCCCATAAATTTCTTTCTTATTACATTTCAAGATTTATTGAAAAATGTTGTAACATACTTATTTTACAGTAGGGATGTAAAGGTGGTCGCCTCCTCGTGGTGCATCCTGGGTAACGCTAAATGACCTCCATCCCTTGGCATGACCGGACCGTCCCTTGACCACTCTTTGTCTTCTAATTTGATTAGTTGACCCCTGGGCTGTCGGGAGGGACATTCTCTTACCTGAGTACGCTGGCTGAACCCCTTCGGAAATGGCTTTCGGGCTAATGCCCCAACCGGCTCCGTCCCGTTAAAACCTGGCAAGTCTCAAGGTACGCTCAAAGCTCGTCGCCATTCAGTTGGCCGTGCAGGTCCAGTTGAGTTCACTCCTGGTTAGCACCCGATCTGGCTCCGAGTTCATCGCCCCATAAGGGAATGAACCAACGCTCGCATGACCTCCCTGCCTCGGCAAAGACAACCATGAGATCATTAAGGGGACTGCACAACGAGCGGAGATAGCGGCCTTGAGTTGGTACCCTTATAGCATGGACAAGTCCTCAATTAAAAACAAAAACTCCTCGCCCAACCCACAAGTGGGGCCTCTTGTTTCCCAACCCAAGGGTGGAAACCTAAAGCCTTCTCTGCGTAGGCAAACCGAGGCTATCCAGCCTAAAACGCTGCATGCTTTAGCTCCTGCTGCATGCGGCATTTCCGCTGGCACTTTGGCAGACAAGCCAAGCACCAGCAAAAGCGCAACCGCTCCCGCCCCGAGCGGGACGCCTGCCAATGCTGGCCGGATGGGCAACATCCACCGCAGAAATAGACCCGCACCATTGCAGCGTGGGGATCAGGCTAGGGTGTCTACCGGCCGTTCTACCACGCCGCCGACGCGAGCGCTGGTACAGCCAGAATAAGCGCGTCCACAGCGGCCTACAGAACCAGAAGGGCAGCCTACCGCATTCTGGAGAAACTGGGCAGCATTCCGGAAACTGAGCTTTCCATTGAGGAGAAGGCCCGATTGGAGTGGGCCAGGAAGAACCTTTCTTTCCGTGCCCCTAATCAAAAGCCGAATCCGGCAAATGCTGCCATTCGGGCGGTCAACCCTCTTTCCAAACGACAGAGGTCGGATGAGAAGACACAAGGTACCACCCAGGCTCAGCGACCGCGGTTAACGGTTACCAGACCCAGGACAAACAAGCCCTTCAGCGAAATCGCTAGGGAGAGTTTGGTCTGGATTGTGGTCGATCGAGGAAACGCGGATGCTTACTTCGCAGCTACAAGCGCATCCTGGCTGCAAAGCCGGGTCCGCCTCCAAAATGCAGAGATGCGGGTTGATACCAGGGCACAGTGGTTCCACAGTAGGCCATAAATGCAAAACGGCTTCTTTCGAAAATCACTATTTAGTAACCCGTAACGATGGACCGATTACCAATCTACACAAAAGTATCAATAATTCATCTATTCATAAAACTGTCACTTACATTTCTCCTAGCAAAGTTAAAGCATTCTTACATAAAAATAGCTTGTCATTAATTTATTCAGTCGATATTGTTTGTTCAGTTTCAAATTCCACTCGATCGTTTTATTTGCGAACATTCTTGTGATATGGATTTCCAAAAAGAATGTATGCTTATACTATTTTGACATGTTTGATACTTTTTTCGCGATTCATAACTTGTGTTTTTTGTGTGCAAGTCCATACGAAAATTTCTGGAAATTTTAGTTTAAAAGCAAACTTTCCGTAGGTCCACAACATTTGTCCCGGCATATCCCATATTCTCACTTACTTTCAAATAATCGGTTATATGTCTACTTTCATAAAAGTAAGATTTCGCGTGCCGAGGTTTGCCTATTTACCTGTTATAACTTCAAAAGCAAGATGCATTTGTTCAAAATTTCCATATTTTTGAAGACAACTATATTTTCCGTGGGAATGTTGAAGCCATTTAATCCTTGAAATAAAGACAGTTTAAGTTCATATTTTGAAAAAAAGGTTAAGTTTTTTTAAAAATTTATATAAAGCATTCATAAAATTCTAGGTGGGAACTGCAAGCCATAATATACAATTTTGAGCAGGTATAAAAACTAAAGTGGGCGTGGCAGCCCCATTACGATTGATTTATTTTCTTTGGAAGAACACATCCAAGACGCGTATCAAGTTTTAAAGTCCTAGGTAAAAAAATAAAAATTGTGGAAAGTGTCGTTATAAGGGAGGTGGGCGTGGCAGCAGACGGATTTCCAAGATTTTTTCAAAATTTCTTAATTTGGAACCCAGAAGTGCTCCTTCCGAATTTCAATGCTCTACGACTTCTCTTTCTATTTTTGACCGCACGATATATGGAGCCGAGACCACTGTGCAGGGCCGCCTTAAGCTTATCGCCTGTGAAGATCAACGCTCGGCGGATCTCTACAAGACTGCGATAGCATCTGTTGGTGAAGTTTGGCCTGGCGCTAAACTGGACGTTATTACCAAGGATCAGATCCCCAACAGGCCCAGATCCTGGGTTCTCGTCCCTGAGGATCCTAGCTCTCATGAGGAGATCCTCCACCTGCTGAAACTCAGCAACCCGGATTTTCCGGTCCATGACTGGAAAGTCGCTAAGGTAAGCGACGCGAAAAAAGGCCTGCGGGAGGCGATGGTGATTCTTAATGAAGAATCACTAGCCCCCCTCGCAGCCAGAAATGGTCGTATCTCCTACGGTTTCGAGGAGGTACGACTGCGCGTGTACAAAGGCGACAAGGCCCAGCCACCAAGCTTGATTGCTCCAGGTGCTACATCGGAGACAATCACTGGATCATCATTGGTCCTTGATGCAGCCCAATTGTCTGGTGACGATGAGACTTTTGAAGACTCCAAGAGCTCAGTCTCGGTGTCAGAGTGCGTTGGAGACTTCTCCTTGCTTGGCCTGACTGAGCCTCAATTGGTGGAGGAGGCAACGAAGGATGATACCGACTTTGCCGACTCCACCATGGTAGCAGCTGATGACGATGAGAATGAAGGAACTGCAGATAAACCATCACCACTCTAAAGGTGCGTCTGCGGGGCTCCTGATCCATCTAAATGAAGGAGGGGAGGAGCTCATTCTCGTCCAAGAACCTTGGATCTGCAGTATCAAGGTCTGCGGTTTAAATCTAAAAGGTTATAGCACCATATACGCCAGAAGCGCTGGCAAAGTTACGGCCTGTATCATGATATAACAGGTTGGCTGATAAGTCCCCGGTCTGACACATAGATGGCGTCGCTAGTATTAAATGCATATTATTTTTATATAGTGGCAACCTTCAAATGATTTGTGTCAAAATTTGACGTCTGTAAGTCAATTTGTTTGTGAGATAGAGCGTCTTTTGTGAAGCAACTTTTGTTATTGTGAAAAAAATGGAAAAAAGGAATTTCGTGTTTTGATAAAATACTGTTTTCTGAAGGGAAAAAATACAGTGGAAGCAAAAACTTGGCTTGATAATGAGTTTCCGGACTCTGCCCCAGGAAAATCAACAATAATTGATTGGTATGCAAAATTCAAGCGTGGTGAAATGAGCACGGAGGACGGTGAACACAGTGGACGCCCGAAAGAGGTGGTTACCGACGAAAACATCAAAAAAATTCACAAAATGATTTTGAATGACCGTAAAATGAAGTTTATCGAGATAGCATAGGCCTTAAAGATATCAAAGGAACGTGTTGGTCATATCATTCTTCAATATTTGGATATGAAAAAGCTCTGTGCAAAATGGGTGCCGCGCGAGCTCACATTTGACCAAAAACAACAACGTGTTGATGATTCTGAGCGGTGTTTGCAGCTGTTAACTCGCAATACACCCGAGTTTTTGCGTCGATATGTGACAATGGATGAAACATGGCTCTATCACTACACTCCTGAGTCCAATCGACAGTCGGCTGAGTGGACAGCGATCGGTGAACCGTCTCCGAAGCGTGGAAAGACTCAAAAGTCCGCTGGCAAAGTAATGGCCTCTGTTTTTTGGGATGGGCATGGAATAATTTTTATCGATTATCTTGAGAAGGGAAAAACCATCAACAATGACTATTATATGTCGTTATTGGAGCGTTTGAAGGTCGAAATCGCGGCAAAACGGCCCCATATAAAGAAGAAAAAAAAATTGTTGTTTCACCAAGACAACGCACCGTGCCACAAGTCATTGAGAACGATGGCAAAAAATTAAGAATTAGGCTTCAAATTGCTTCCCAACCCACCCACCGTATTCTCCAGATCTGGCCCCCAGCGACTTTTTCTTGTTCTCAGACCTCAAAAGGAAGCTCGCAGGGAAAAAATTTGGCTGCAATGAAGAGGTGATCGCTGAAACTGAGGCCTATTTTGAGGCAAAACCGAAGGAGTACTACCAAAATGATATCAAAAAATTGGAAGGTCGTTATAATCGTTGTATCGCTCTTGAAGGGAACTATGTTGAATAATAAAAACGAATTTTGATAAAAAAATTTGTTTTTCTTTGTTAGACCGGGGACTTATCAGCCAACCTGTTAAGATTGCGTTAAGCACTTTTTCATGCACCATCTAAGCGATGGGGACAAAGCCCTAACTGCTGTGGAGATCCAACACCGGAGTTTCTGGATTGTCTCCAGCTATATGGCCTATGATGGCGGTATTACGCCCTCTTTGACTTCATCCTGTGCAACAATCTGGCTATAGCCAATGTTGGCACTGAACCGAAGAAAAACAGATAAGTGTTAATACAGATCGATCTTCGGTCAGATGATAGGGCCTCCTCCTCAGATTGACTGCGTTGAATGCTTGGAAGATGCTGTTACTACTTTAACCCACGCGTACAACCAGGCCACCCTAGCTGCGTGCAGGCCCGTCAAACCCAGAGGTCAGCCCAAACCACACTGGTAGAGCCAACGCATAGAATAGCTACGTAGGGAATGTAGGAAAATTTTCAACCTTGCAAAAGCAACCAACAACTGGGCATTATATAAAGAAAAGCTTAAGCTTTTCAAGGCCGAGACCAGGAAGGCGAAACGTTCATCCTGGAAAAACTTCTGTAACGAAGTTGAAAGTTCCGCCGAAACGGGCAGACTTCGTAAGATACTGCCCGCAATGGTTCCCAGATCGGGTCAATCCTTACCAATAGCGGCAAATGGACGGAGTCCCATGCGGAAACGCTAGGGGCCCTACTTGGCGCACATTTCCCAGGCAGCATGGACGTGAGAGGCCATGCCTCTGCGCCAGTTGCTGCATCACGGGTTCTTACTTCGGTGGCCTTGGATGACGTGAAACTTTAATGGGCCATTAGCTTATTCCATCCCTTCTAATCTCCTGGCCCTGACGGCATTATACCGGCCGATATACAGGCTACTGTATCGGAAGCGTTGCCCTGGCTGGAGGGCATATTTAGGGCTTGCCTTGAATTTGCCCACGTTCCGTGCCTGTGGCGCGAATCAAACGCGGTCTTTATCCCCAAGGCGGGAAAGGCCAGCCAAACTTCAAAGAAGGATTTTAGACCTATCAGTCTCTCATCCTTTATTCTTAAGACGCTGGAGCGCATCATTGACTGTCACATAAGGACTGCAACTCAGCGTCCGCCAAGCAGGTTTCAACATGCTTACACCAAAGGCCGATCCACGGAAACGGCTCTCAGCTCGCTAGTGAGCTACATAGAGAAGTCTCTTCACTGCAAAGAGTACACCTTGGCAGCGTTTGAAGACATACAAGGGGCCTTTAATAATATTGACCCAGTCGCTATTATTGAGGCCCTCAACAAGATGCAGGTGGAAAGTAACCTGGTAAATTTCACGTACCAGCTCCTCGTGTGCAGGTACATAAACAGCTCAATGGGTAATGAGCAGGTCAGGCGAGCGACATACCGAGGTATTCTCAAGGGGGCGTTCTGTCCCCTCTTCTATGGAACCTTGTGGTGGAAAATCTCCTTGAAAAACTGGCATACTCAGGTTTCAAGGTGGTTGGCTACGCCGACGACCTGGCCATAGCACTCTCGGGTATCGATCCACCTCGATCTACCCCCTCGGGTAGAATGACACATACGATCACAATACTAGCAGCATGGTGCAAGGAAAATGGACTCAATGTCCACCCGCAGAAAACGAAACTGATGCTGTTCACCAGAAGGTACAAGCTCAGGAACTTCATTCCCCCGGTGATGGATGGGGTACCAATCAATCTCTCGACAAAGGTGAAATACCTAGGAGTGATCTTGGACCCTAAACTCTCGTGGAACGATAACGTGCTCGAGAGATGTCGAAAGGCACTAACTGCTCTCTACAGCTGCAAACAGGCCGTTGGCAAAAGCTGGGGACTCAAACCTTGAGTCTTGATGTGGCTTTATGTTGCTGTGGTGGAGCCAATCCTTCTCTACGGTGCCGTGGTCTGGTGGCCAGCAATTTGCAGGCAGAAATCCCAGACACAGATAAGTCATGTTAGACGGAGCGCTGCTCTAATGATCACGGGAGCCCTGCGCACCACTCCTACGAAAGCTCTGTTGGCAATCCTTAGCTGGCTTCCGACAGAGCTTCTCATTAAACGACAGGCCAAAATATCCGCAACCAGACTTAAAGTCATCGCTGGTTGGCCTTCCAGACCCATTGGCCATGCAGCCATCTTGAAAGGGGACCAACCACTTTCAGTGGACTACACTATCCCTCAGATTTTTCTATCGCGAGACTTTCAGACCGAGCACTCCGTGGATGTATTCACGGATGGCTCTAAGCTAAATGGCAGAGTTGGGGGTGGAGTTTTCTCAGAGGAACTCAACCTAAAACTAAGTTTTCGATTGCCCAACCACTGCAGTGTTTTCCAGGCAGAGGTAGCGGCAATCAATAGAGCGACCAATTGGTTTCTGGGTAACAAGATTTTCCCAGAAAATCTGTTAATTTACACAGACAGCCAGGCGGCCATAAAATCCCTCTCACGTGTAATATCCACATCCAAGACAATCCGCGAGTGCCGCTCGTCTCTCCAGGAGATGGCAAAGCACTCCTCGGTGACACTGATGTCGGTACCTGGACACAGGGACATTAAAGGGAACTGTACGGCGGACGACCTTGCAAGGGCCGGTACAGAGCTCGAAAACATTATTACGGAACCTGAACTGGGTGTGCCTCTCGCCTCAGTAAAATTTTAGATTAAATCTGATTTCTACAGGCAAGCACGCAAAGAATGGTTAGAGGAAGATTCCTGCCTCACTTCAAGGTTGATATGGGTAGACCTAGATTACAAAAACCAATCAACTCCTTGCGCTGGACCGCGCCGACATAAGACGCACGGTCTCCATCATCACAGGACACTGCCTAATAGGCAGACACGCTGAACGCCTTGGTGTTCCCTACAATGACTTCTGTAGAAGTTGCCGATCGGAGGAGGAGGAGGAAACGATGAGCCACCTTATGTGTCACTGCCCGGGCCTGGCCAGGAGAAGATCCAGGCTGCTCGGGTCCTTCTTCTTCTCCTCCCTTACTGAGCTATCATCTGTTCGAATAAAAGACATGGCTCGCTTAGTTTACGAGTCAAATTGGCTCCACGAAATAGGTAATTAGGGAGGCATGCCTTCCCATGTGGTATCACAACGGGCCCATGTGCGGCCTAAGTGTGGCCCCTCAAAGGAGGCTACCACTCTAACCTAACCTAACCTAACCTAACCCATTTTACAGTACAGCCAAATTTGCTTAGAAATTGTTGTGGGTCATGTGGGGTTTCAAAGTTAATATTATTGCAAAATTAACAGTATAATTGATGTCCAAAACAAAGAGTTTTTAGGGGGTGGCATCATGCTCTGATTTAGACATGTCCGTCTGTCCGTCCGTCCGTCTGTCCGTCCGTCCGTGGTCGGATCTCCTTCGAAACGGCTGGACCAATTAAGTCGAAATTTGGCGCACAGATATATCGGCATTAAAATATGATCCTGAGTAAAAATGGCAGACATCCGCCAACTGCCACGCCCACATATGAATATAATGTGTTTTCAGTAAAATGCTTGTAACTTGCGAACCACTCAACACATTTCATTGATATTTGGTGCGCTGGTAAACTACAAAAAATTACATATCCTGGCACAAAATGGACGCCACCTTCTTCGAGACACGCCCACAAATAAGCCTACAAATAAGGGTTTATTGCCAGTTGTGAAGTAAAGGGCGTAGAAGCTTCAAATTCGCAGCATAGGTTGATTAAGGCGAATGAAAGGTGTAGGAAAAGAATTTATATGACCAAGGTGAATGAAAGGTGTAGGAAAATAATTTTTGTGGCCCGCCCACTGCCACGCTCACAAATGGATATTTTTCATAATATAGAGCGCCAATAATGTGGGAACGCTGGGTATTTCAAAGTAGGGCTTGACCGACTTTAGCTTTCTTTTTTGTTTTTTATTTAGTAGGGTTAGAACTAAAACGTGGCAACCCGTAAAAAATACAATAAGTACGAAAATAAGTGAAATTTTCGAGTTTTAAATTATTTTATTTAAAAAAGTATTTAATTTTTTTTTATAAGCATTTAAGTTATTAGAAAAGGGAAAATTTCAATCTATAAAAAAAAAATCTATATTTTTGTTAAAAGAAAAGTTCATATAGAAATTGTGCTTATGATCTCCAATACAATCTTTACTTTTTTATGAAAATCGATATTTTGGCTTAAAGCCATCACAAAATCGATGGTCACGAACATCGATTGTATATCAGATCTAGCCTTAAATGATGATTTCTAGCCACGATTACCACATTTGGCGTCTTTGGTCCAAATCGGCAGCTTTATTTTCCACTTGGCGCGGTAGCTTTTTTTGTATTTGGTTATTAGAAATTTTCCGTCAGATAAATAAGTTCCTCCCCAATTTAAAATAAAAAAATTTTCGTCAACCACTGGTCGAAAGTTCGTATTAAATATGGCATTTCTTTTACTTAAAACAAATATAACCTTCGTTCTAGTAAAATTGGCTTATTTTTTAGCTGGCTTGGTGCTTTTCCAATTCTGCAGGTGGCAAACTCGTTCAAGAATTTGAATCAGCTGTTTATATCGCTCTATCATAAACATCCCCAACTCTTACAATTTATATGTTAAAAAGAGATAGATTATGTCCTTTTCCGTTTCCGGGCATTCACCGAAAATTAAACGACATGCTGCGATCTACTCCAGTGCTGCCAATATGTTTATTAATATTTTGATAAGTTTAAGGAATTCGCTAGCAAGTTTAAAAGCGCCGGCGACCTTTTGTATCTGGCGCTCCGATCGGTCGCTCCACCCCGACCACCCCAGAAACCGCTACTGGGTGTGGCTTATGATTTACAAAATGAGCATATGGGCGATTTCGCTATACACGATTTTCGATACTTATTTTTTATTTACGATAAAAGTGTTTTTTTTTGTCAATAGTACAAAGAAGAAAGTCGAAATTTAATATTAACTTTATTTATATTTGATTTAACTCCATATTTCATTAATTGGCGCGTTTCAAAGTATTACTATTCGAAAAGTCTGGCAAAAATTTAAAGTCATACCTTTTTAAACTGTCACAAAACAGCTGTTGCTGACAGTTTGACGTTTTCTTTTGTCGACTTAATTGAAGTGGGAATATTAGTTTATCCTCGCGTTGCAAAAAAAGTAAGTATATGTTGTTATTTATAAAGCATTTATGATTTCTAAAATACATTGTTGACTTGTTGCACCCGCGATACAAAAAGTGTAAAAGTTTACTTTTTTCACAGAAAAAAGAGCTAACATTCTGAAACTTTGTGAAAGTAAGAAGAAACAAAAACTAAACATAAATTAATCGTTTTTAAAAGTATAGTGATTGCCAGGTTAAAATAAACGATAACTTAAATTGGTTGCACCCGCGATTTTGATTTCAGATCGCGGGTGCAACTTTTTGTCATTTAAACTTTTTGTGCGATTAACTTCAAATTTTGTTGTTTTGATATGCCTTGACTAACAATATAAGCTGAATAAGATTGATGATATATATTTAGTAAGAGTCTTTATTATATTCAATAGGTTCTTAAGGAATATCGGTTAAAATGACAACAGAGCAACACAAGGAAACTGCTTCGCAAAAATATAGACGGAAAATAAAAGAAAATGGTGAGCTTTATTCCGAATACCTCCAACGGGAAAGGGCTCGTGATTCCAAACGGAGAGAAGCGATGAAAAAGAAAATGGAGACAGACGAAAATTTGAAATTATTGGCTAAACCAAATCCAAAGAAAGAATGCAGGCAACTAGAAAGTTTAAAAAAAAATTTTTTTTCCCCCCCAAAAAAAAAAAAAAATTTTTCCCCTTTTTTTTAAATTTTAAAAATTTAAAAAGCTAAATTTAAAAGGCCCCCTTTTTTTTTTTTTTGGGCCCCCCAAAAAAACCCCCTTTTTTTTTTAAAAGGGCCCCCCCCCCAAAAATTTTTTTTTTTTAAAAAATGGTTTTTTGGGCAATTTCCAAAAAAAATTTTTTTATTTTTTTTTTAATTTAAATTTTTTTTTTAATTTTGGGAAAAAGAAATTTAATTTAAAATTTTTAAAAATTTTTAAAAATTTTTTAAATTTTTTTTCTTTGGGGTTTTTTTTTAAATTAATTTTTAAATTTTTAAAAACCCCGGTTGCAAAAATTTGGGTTTTTTTTTTTTTTAAAATTTTAAAAATTTTTGGTTGGAAAAAGGAAAAAATTTTAAAATTTTAAATTTTTTTTAAAAAAAAACCTTTTTTTTTAAAAAAAAAAAAAAAAAAAAATTTTTTCCAAAAAAAGAAATTTGAAATTTTAAAAAAAAAAAAAATTTTTTTGTTTTTAAAAAGGGGTGGGGTTTTTTAAAAAAATTTTTTTTTCCCCCTTTTTTGTTTTAATCCGGGAAACTTTTTCAAAAATTTTTTTTAATTTTAAAATTTTTTTTTAATAAAGGAAAAAAACGGAAAAAAAAAAAAAAAATTTTTAAAAAAAGGGAAAAAAAAAATTTTAAAAAAACCAAAAAAACGGGGGGTTTTAAAAAAAAAGAAAATTGAAAAAAAGGAAAAAAAAAATAATTTCCGGAACCAAAAAAAAAGGGAAAAAAAAAAAAGGGGGGAAAAAAAAATTTGGCAAAAAAATAAAAAAAGGGAACTAGGGAAGGCTCTGGAAAAAAAAACGTAGTCTACCAGCCAGTCCCACCAAAGCGGTGGAAGTTGTAAAAAAAATAGCTTCCGAATTGCATATTGCTGTCCCTTACAAAAATGACGCCCCTCAAGGAAACCCAAAAAAAGGAAAAAAATTTTTTTTTTTAAAAGGGGGGAAAAAAAAACCGGAAAAAAAAAAAAAAGGGGGAAAAAAAAACCCAAAAAAAACTATGATAAAAGCATTCGAGAAACCTTCGAAATTTTTAAAGAAATTTATCCCGAAATGTCTTTAGGTAAGACTGTTTTTTATAATCAGAGACCAGCCCACATTCTGCCGATTAGCGATACTCCTCATAATGTTTGTGTATGTACAGCTCACTCAAATTATATTAATCTTCTTCTCGCTATATCAAAACATGCGACCGACTTTCCTAAAACTCAGCTTCTTAAACAGGTCAGTTGTAGTGTCGATAATGAAGACTGCATGTCCAGTAGTTGTGCTGTATGTAAAGAACCTAAAATTTGGGATATTAATATTTATTCCAATCCCTGCGTTTACTGGAAGAGCTGGACCATTCAAAATCACAGGCCAAAACAGATCGTAATCTGCAAGCCTTTCAATGAAGCACTAGACGAACTACATGGCACTACTGGTAAATAAAGCTACATTCTTTCGTTAAAAATGTACAGTCGGATTACTTCCAAAACGCAAAAGAAGGCCTGACCAGTGAGAAAGCTGTTGTGCAAATAGATTTTGCCGAAAACTACGCGCTAATTAGTCAAGACGAAATACAATCTGCGCATTGGTCTCATGCACAAGTCACGCTTTTCACGTGTTGTATTTGGACTACCGACAAACTTCATTCATTGGTTATAGTAAGTGATGAACTAAGTCACAATAAATATACTGTTCATATCTTTCTGCGTAAAATATTTGAATACATCAACTCTGTCTCTGATAACATTACATTTTTGTACATCTTCAGCGATAATTGCGCCGCTCAATTTAAGAATAGATATGTAATGTCAAGTATAAATGCACTCAAAGCAGAATATAGATTCAAGCACCTTGAATGGAACTTTTTCGCTGCCTCACATGGAAAAGGGGCTGTTGATGGAATTGGTGGAAGTGTTAAAAGATCAGTGTGGATCGCTGTCAAATCCCGGAAAGCCATCGTCAACAGTGCCCTAGAATTTTATAATTTAGCTCGCAGCCTCTCCAAGAACATCTTATTTAAATATGTGGCAAAAATAGAAATGAATGAAAAGATAGCCACGTTGGATGAACAATGGGAAGGGCTCAAACATATACCAGGCATTCAATCAAAACATTTCTTCCAATTTGAAGAGACTCATAGCATTTCTGTGGCGCGCACCTCGCTGTCTCATTTTAAATGCAAATTCGTTTTGAAGTCGGCAAAAAGCAATACTAATGCAGAAAGTGATTGGAGTGATGACGACTTGGAGCCTCTTTCAAATCTCAAAATATGAAAAAAAAACTCCGCATCCAGATATATTTGAATTTATAAATAACGAAACTCTATCAACGACTTTTCAAGCTTCTAAATAATGACGATGAGCATGTCCTGAAACTCCTCCTGTCGAAATTTCTGTCTTTAAAATATATTTTTGCGATGGTTTGTATGCCCTCGTACAATTGCTCTGCAAAACCGGCAAAAAAAAGACTGGTTGCACCCGCGATAATTTGATGTTGCACCCGCGATTCATATAAAAATGAATAACTCTTTGTTTATATTTCTCTTGTTGACACTTTTCATTTCCTGTAGATTGTTAAATATACATACATCTAATAAAATATTAAGGCATAACACATAAAATGTATCACAATTAACAGATTTATGCTTTTTTGTCTCTGATCTAGAAACGTAGGGCCAAATTTGTTGCACCCGCGATGGCATTTTAAATCGTTCTCAGGACTTTAATAGTATTATTTTGAATTACTTGTGACCTAATATGCAATGAAAATATTAAGATGTAGCCCTTTCAAGACTATTTTTATTAAAAATAATTTTTATTTAGTTACAATAACCTAAAACATACGCGTAAATGTTGCACCCGCGATAATGGAATCGCCCATATCCGAATTTCTACGGTTTTATATATATTTTTTTAGAGACTTATCAATCACATGAAAAAACATCAACATAACCCCCGTTAATTTATTCCATTGTATGAAAACGAAACAAAAATTAAATAAATTTTCCTGAAAAGCTACATAAAAGCTCGATATCCATTAGATCTAACCACCTTATATGGAGAAGAAAAAGTGCGCCGTATACCAGCGAATATGACGCATTTTTGCAAGACAATAAAGGAAAAAAAAAATTTTTTTTTCGATCGAACCTAGAGGTCGATCATTGGTATATTTCTTCATATCTCTGGTGTTTACAGTCGGATTTTAAAGCTTGATACATCAATGTTTTTGTCGCAAAGAGACCAATATGGCCTCTATAGAAGTCATTGACCTCAGGCGTACCGTTCTAGTACTTACCCCCAAGATCTCAGTGCCTACCACCCTTATGTACCACCCTTATTTTAAAAAAATAAAACCATTTAAATATCATTAAATTCATTCTCTTCAGGAAGTTTATCAATATTTCCAACATAACTATTTTTAACTGAAATTTGAAAATTATTTTAAGTTGTTTTGTCCACTGTTTGGTCCCTATCTATCTATGAGTTTAAGTTTGGTGTTCCAAATTAACATCAAAATGTACTTTGAGATATGCCAAGTATTTTTTCCGAAAATACTTTTGTGCTAAAATGACGCATTAGGGAACTATAATCGTTTAATATTCCAAAAAAATCTATTCTTCCTGAAAATATGCTATTAAATATGGTTATGTAAACAAAAGGCGATATACACCAGTGTGACATGGGAAAATCATTTATTTGTGTGTTGTTGCTTAAAATCTTTAAAATAATTTCTAAGCAAAATCAAAACAAATGAACATACCGCTAATATCATCAGCTCCAGTTGAAAGCTGTTTTCGTTAGCCAACATAATAAACAGTCCAAGGAGTCAGGGACTGACTTATTCGTCTTTCACAAAATAGTTCTAATGACAGCAAACTCGTTTCTGATGTAGAATCTGAAAGTTGTGCATCTTGCGAGCTAGGTTTAAAATTCTATGTAAAATTTTAGTTTCGATTTATTTAATAATAAACTACACAGTGCAAGATTTTGGGACGAAAAATTCTGTTCATCGTGTAAGCAGGCGCAATTTGGGTCCGGCTGGCTCTCCTGAGTACACCATTACCAAGCACTTGGCTAGCTTAGCTCGAGTTTGCGATATATTCAAGGTTTTTCGCCAACATTCCACTGTTAACATTGAAGTTGTATTTTCTAAGTTTTTAAGGACTTAGCCGGTCTTTTGAAGTTAGTTAACTATACCAAACTTAGGGGCTATTTCCACTACACCGCATTTAGCATTTGCATCTTTAAAGATGCTAGACCCGTTTCCACTGCGTTTCGCATTTAGCATTTTGTGAAAATTTGAATTTTTGTTCGGAAAAATATTTGAATTCTTTGAAGTAGGCTGTAAAATGTTAAAAATTTGAAGAAAATATCAATGAAAACTAGACGGTTTTTAGCATTTTTATCGCATTTTCTCAAGATGCTGAAAAATGCTGTTTTAAGAACAACAAAAATTACATGTAATTCAAAGCCGCATTTCTGAACATTTTTTAAAAATGCTGAAAAATGCTAAATGCGTCTGTAGTGGAAACAGCCCCTTAGACAGTCAAATGCATTTTATTGTTTTTTTTTTTTATTCTAAAAAAAATTTCCAAGTTCCCCTAAATGTATGCTTTCAAATAAATTAAAGTCATAACAGTCAAATGTTAAAATCAAAAATGAAATGTTCATTTCTGTAAACTTTTTTAAAGCATACTTTTGTGACGACGAAAGAAATTTCCGCCAAAAAATTACCTTAGATGTTGCATTGATCTATTTTGACTGCCATTGATTAAATGCCTTTTTATACCCAGCGTAAGCGGGGTATATTAGTTTTGTGCGAATCTTGTAACAGCCAGAACTAAGCTCCGTAGATATAGACATATATATATATATATAAATTTATTTCTGATCAGGATCAAAAATTGAATCGATTTAGACATGTCCATCTGTCCGTCCGTCTGTCCGTCCGTCCGTCCGTCTGTGTTCGGATCTCCTCCGAAACGGCTAGACCAACCAGTCAAAATTTGGCAAACAAGTATATCAGGATTAGAGTGTGATCCTAAGTTAAAATTGGAGACATTCGCCCACTGCCATGCCCACAAATGAATTCAATGTGTTTTCAGTATAATGCTTGTAACTTGCGAACCACTCAACACATTTCAGTGATTTTTAGTGTACTGGTAAACTACGTATAGAGACATATCCTGGAAAAAAAATTTACGTCGTCCTTTTGGAGCCACGCCCACAAATAGGCCCACAAAAAAGGGTTTATCGTAACGTGTGAAGTAAATGGTGTAGAAGCTTCAAACTCGCAACATAGGTTGACAAAGGCGAATGAAAGGTTAGGAAAAAAATTTATGTGGCCTGCCCACTGCCACGCCCACAAATGGAGAGGAAAATCATAGTTGGTCAATAATGTCGGGACGCTGGGTATTTCATAGTCGAGCTTGACCGACTTGAGCTTTCTTACTTGGTTTGTTTTTTTTTTTGTTTTTTTTTTTTTAATTTGGTTTGAATTTTTCGGGCTTAGGGTCCAAACATTTCTGTTAGAAATGTTAATTTTCATTAATTTTTTTGTTTTGTGTCTTTTAACAATATATTATTGTGAGAATAATGCTTGTAGCTATTATAATTGAAATGATACGACTTTGAAATCGATAGTGCAAATGGAGGCCGAAATCGGCGAATATTTCGCAATCTAGAGCCAATTATATTGGCCAATCATATCGACTATTACCGTTGTACTCTGGGGTGTTAGCCCGACCCGAATTCACAAAATTTGCATGTTATACAATGTTTTCTTCTCGGCGAACAAACGATTCGTATTTAAAACTACGCATTCATAATTGCCTTTTTCACAATGATGCCTTTGGAATTTTTTGGCTTTTCTGACATATTAGGGGTATTCACAAGGAAGGTGGAATTTCGTCGCAAAAAGTCGATGTCGGAAAATTTCCGATGAATTTCCAATTTTAACAAGCAGTCGTAATTTGTTGTTAATGCGGTAACATGAAAATCCACTAATAATCCTAAGTGGAACCATAACATACGGCGGTAATATTATAAAAAGACAAGTGGAAAACTTTACGTTCCCGACCTACAGGTATTTAACCCTTTTAAAAAAAAAAACCAAGCAAGGGTGTTATTGTCAGGCGAACCTGACCGTAAAGTACCCGACACAGATAAAAACGAAGCCGTACATTTCCTAATCAGAGGGTAAACTATACATTCTTATTCCACGCTTAATTTAAAATTTTCCTAAGGTTCCTTATTTAAGAAAAATACTGGCGACTTTTGGGGCAGATCCTAGTATTGGAGGTATCCATAATAATAGACTTATCTAGACCATTTTTGAAGACGGATTCCAAGCAAGTACATCGTCAAACGTCAAGTTTTATTAAAATATCTTGAAAAACTGCGGCGTTTGAGCAGTTTATGTGATTTTTATAACAGACACTTCTTCTGGAGGCACCCCGTTAATTGATCGGATCGGGTCCATTTTCGATGCTGTTTTAACTCATGTCCCCGTGGCTACGCATTCCAAATAAGAAAACTGTATACAAATAGACTGCCAGACCGACAAACGGACATGCTAAATCGAACCTCGTAGTGACGCTGACCATTCCCGTAATTGTTTTGTATGGTCTATTTTGACTGGTTCTGGATGTAACACAAAACCTCACAAACGCAATATTTACACATAGAGCTTGTCCGATATAAAAACACTGGGAAGTATATTATAGTTTGCTATATATTTTTTGTACATCAAAAACAAACAATCATACGTTTTAGGCCTGCATAAATGCCCACATAAGATTTTCTGACTGAAAACTAAAGATCAGTGAATAATCGTGGTGAAGGTATATAAATATATTAACTTTTTCACATTCCCCATGCATTTTGCCCCTGCTCAATATGAGATATTATAGCGCATAATGCAATAGTTTTTTTCCCACATAGAAGTAAAGAAATATATTTAACCAGAAATACAGCAGTTTTTTCTACATTTATTCACCAAATCATGCCTGGTCCATTCTAACGCTCTTTTTAATTGATTGAAATTTCTTGCAGTGTTTATAGAGGTAATAAAATATATTAGAACCAAGAATTGAATATGAAACAACACACATATTGTTGAATGTGTGCTTTTGAATTCACCTATTGACATGTTTTTACACATGTCAATTAATGAACAGACCCCTTAACTAATTATATGGAAACAATCATATCACCAATCATCACGACCTATCTCAGTCATACCACAAACAAGAACGTTAAAATGTCCTAGAACTGCAGAACATATTTCTTACCTGGGAAGAGTAGAGAGCCTGCAACGCGCATTAAAAATGTATTGATATCTAAAGTCACTTCAACGGCGCTCAGCTGGCAACCTATTCGCAAAATGATAGGACATCAGGTAAAACACGGGTTTCAGGTACGAAAAATGCCACAGGATATTCTCTCATGCATAACTCTGGTGAATGAACCTTTCGACCTAGCGCTAACACAAACAAAGCACCCTATTATGTGGCTTGTATTCATATACTGTGGCGGTTGAAAGGTCAAATTATTCTGTTGGAATGAGGGGTTTGTTTTTTGGTCTTAT
>JAIPUU010000763.1:0-32709 GCA_020466095.1 Chlorops oryzae
TTTTAATATATAACCCCGATAAAACATTTCTGTATTTTTTTTCCAATTTTTTTTAAATTATGTTACATTAGGAGTCGCTACCAGCGTTCAAAATTTTCCATATAAACTCCATATAAAAATTTGTTAGTTTCAAAATAGATATTTTCGATACAAGTGTCGAAATGAAGCTTTTTTTTTGCACGAGTGGTAAATGTTGTAAAACGAGGCGCAGCGGTTTTTACAATACCACGAGTGCGAAAAAAGCTGAGTTTCGACACGAGTGCCGAACAATATTTTATGCAATAAGATTTCAAATTGGATTTTAACCTAAATTAAGAAAGCGTGTTTTTTGTTTTGTTTTGTTATTGTGAAGAAATTTTTTTATTTTGATTTGACAGATTCATATTTGAAATTCTTTATTATACAACTTCATAGTATGCTCTGCTTATTTTTGCCTTGTATTTTTTGAAATGCGTGCATTTTGAAATTTATTATTGCACGCCTTGCCTTGTATTTTTTGAAATGCGTGCGTTTTGAAATTTATTATTGCACGCCTTGAAAATTCATTCTTAAAAAACCATGTAGTATGCCATGCTTTTTTTTGTATAAACCAAGGCGTATTTAACAAGGTGGTGGCAGTAGTACAACAACAATGTAAAAAAAACTCGGAAATGTCAAAATCAGTTCACGATTGTTTGAATTTTGTTCCAATATAAACATTTTTAATT
The DNA here is from genome assembly GCA_020466095.1 of Chlorops oryzae. Taxonomy (NCBI): domain Eukaryota; kingdom Metazoa; phylum Arthropoda; class Insecta; order Diptera; family Chloropidae; genus Chlorops; species Chlorops oryzae. The sequence continues at coordinate 708 of JAIPUU010000763.1, forward strand.
TCGTTGAAAATGTAAGCGTACGAAATTCAATACAAAATTTTGACAGTTCCGAGTTTTAAAAAAGGGAAGAAGAAGAGCAGTTTCCAACTGCCACCACCTTGTTAAATAGCCTTGGTATAAACAATTTTTTATACTTTCTCAAAACTAGTGTCATAATATGCTTCATAATGATTTTAAAATCGACATCATAATAGGCCTATTATGATGTCGAATTGCATAAAATATATTATAAAATTACAGCAGTTCAAAAATCCAAGGGGTTTTAAAGCAATTTCTTTAGAATTCAGCTTGCTACATAATTGAAAAATATCAAAAAAATTCCATCACGTCAGAGTTCCAAGTTATTCGCGTATTAACTTTTTAAATACCATTGATGTTTTGAAAATCATATTCCTTAAATATGGTTTGAGCCATCTTAAGATTTTAAAGGCTTTTGTGTTACTAAAACGTCATTTTTTTTTAGTATGAAATCAAAAATAACTTACAAACCTTTAAATTAATCGTAAAAAATTGTGCTCAAAGTCGAAAAATGTAAAATTGTTTGTAAAATTTTCATGTTTTTTTTTTACTTTGAATGAACATAGCTCCACCATTATTGAGCGATCTTTCAAGCTCGCTGTTTGTGATCATAGTCTGTGCTAAATTTGACCATCCACTTCTTCACCGTTGCAGAGATATAAGATAGGACCATTTTTAGGGGTACCTCCAGTACTAGGGTCTGTTAGGAAAATCACAAAAACTGCTCTAAAATCGAAGTTTTTCAACATATTTTGATGAAATTGGATACTTGAACATGTTTCAAGGCAAGTAATACGATTTCTCAAAATTTCAAAAATGGGCGTGGCAGAAGGGCGTTTTTCGAAAATTGTCCCCTACTCCCGAAATTCAAATGGGACTTAAACGAAATTTGGCACTTATGCTTCCTTTGTAGCCATAAACATCCTCTCAAAAAATTTCCTTGGTCGGTCCATTATTAAGGGTACCTCCAGTACTAGGGTCTGTTACAAAAATCCCAAAACTGCCCCAAAATCGGACTTTTTCGAAATATTTCAATGAAACTTAGAATTTGACCGTATATTTAAGCCTCCGGTTAGAATTGCAAAAAAAAATGGAAAAGTGGGCGTCGCAAAGGGGTGGTTTTCATAAAGAAATTTAACAAAAGTCGGTATATGGGGACCATAATTGCCTTCAGAATCACTTGAATATTCTTACTTAGTGGTCCTGTTTTTTGGGCGTGGTTTAAAAATTATTTAAGCATGTGTGTCGGGGTATTTTATTGTCAGGGTCGCCTACAATCTTTTGGTGATTCAATGATCAGAATGCGAACTTACAGCAGACAAAAACATTTTTTTTTCTACTTTACAATCAAAGCACAAACAAGAAACCGTCAAACTCACTCGTTGTAGATCTCCTTTCAACAAAACATTGTCTGGTTAGAAAGGATGTAGTCCCGCTCCAATCACATTTCATACAACAAACTGCCGTCATTTTAACTAGTGACATTAGGACCATACCGTGGTCTAGTGACTTTGTTGAAATGGACCCCAAACATTCTGCAGGGTTCTTACTCCTGTTACAACTAGCGCACCACTCCCATTCCCCATGCATCTGTGGTGTGCGACTATCCGTTATTATATTCCGCTATCATAAAGAATTTAGTTGCTTTGCAAAATATCTTGCACTCCTTTATAAGCACGAAAAATTTACGCTGCTATCTAACGTAATGAATAACAAGTGCGAAGATTTATGTAAGTATTTATTCATTTGGAATTCCAATTTTTGGAAGAAAGTCGTTATTTTGTTCGATGCAAAACAAAACCTGATAAAATCGAAAACAAGCTTATGTTTTCAAATCGATTTCGATCAATTGTTAATTTTTGATTCCACATTTCTCGGCGAAAAAGACCTTTGGTTTCCTCTTTGTGCATATTGCTAGCGCGGCAGTCAATAAAACATGTTTTTGCAAATTTTGTCATACTTATTAAATGTACCATTCAAAAAGTTGATTGTGCTTTGCACATTACTGTAAAGGCTGCATTGTTCAATAAAACTCATGTGTAAATAAAAACGAGGCGTTAAATAAAACGTTTGTAGGCGTTAATTTCTTCTGCGCGCCGAAACCTTACCAAGAGAAAGAAAAACAAGTTTATCGCCTGTTGAATGCGCTGCATATTCAAGTGCATGCACATATCTAATATGTACACAAATATGTACACACATATTAATATCTACAACAGCGGCACAATTTCAGGTATTCATACATTATTCCCACAAACCGAGTGCTCAACAAACGTAGGTGATATAAGCGCTTAACCATCTGTAGGTAGGCTGGTTCCCTCGATGTAAGCAGGAATGTGGTGTGTATGCATTCTTTTTTAACCGAAGTGAGTAGCAGACAGTCTGTCGCCAGATAAATTTATAGCAAACAACAAAAAGCACTCGAAACGAATCGGCACGGCATGACAAGGGTCATACATATATACATATGATAGTCGAATACGTCGACAGGCAAGTAGCGCACACAGCGAGGGCCAGAGCTGAGCACGCATACAATGAAGATTGAACGTGAAATCTGACCAGATTGACTCAACGTATCCACATACCCGCCTTTTTCTATGTGGCGTAAAGATTCTATTTCATTAAAGAGTCGAATCACCGAGTGCTTAACGATTTGTAAACAAAACCAAAAGAAAACCGAAAAAATAACAAAAATGAATAAAAATACAAAACAGGAAACGGAGTCGAACCTTTATTGTTAGCTGGAACGACTGTACTAGGGCTACATATACATATGTATGTATAAACGATGTGAGCACGAATTCCAGTCAACATTGCGATAGATTAACGCTGTCCATGTAGGTACATATTCCAAAAAATAAAAAATATCACTTAGCTCAATATTTGTCATATGTATAAATACGTATGTACGTCTTGACTTCAAATTAAAACGAAAGTAACTTAAAAATTGTTAAGGGAGAAATGTATTTAATTATTAGGTTTTTTGATTTCAATGTATAACCCGCCATTGGTGAAGTATTCGTTTTTGAAACCGGTTAGTTCGAAAAAGTTCAATATTTTGTTCTCCACCGCTCTTCGAATCATATTGCGATTTTCAATAGCCGCCTCAAGCCAACTCCGTAGCCACCATTCCAACGCACGACACTAGCCCACCATATAGAACTAAAGGTCTAACGATTCTTCTTCCTAATCCCTGCAATGTGCTAGAGCTATCCAAAATTGCCAAATAATGCGATTCTACCAGCAGTAAGTCGAATAGACCTATTTGGGTTGAAATTACCCTATTTCTGAGTATTTTCCGGCCTTAAATATGACCTATCTTTTAAGTCCGTTTCGAGAGTCCAAATTACCTTTATTCTACCTATTTCATGTATTCAAAGTCGTTTCGACTTACAAGTTAATTTTTGGTCGAAAATAGGTAAAAAAAATTTCATATTTTGGGACTTAATATTGACTTGACTTTGAATTCCAAATAAGGTAATTTTTTAAGGCATACCGACCAATTTTTCGACTTAAATTCGACTTTTAAACTCTTTCGATTTTTAGGGGGAAATAGGGATGAAATTTGACTTTGTTCGTTGAATGCTTCCACTTCAAAGTCGAGCGGACTTGATATTCCGAATTTATAGTCATAGGTTATGTAACAAAAAATTTTATGACCTATTGCGACCTAATATGACTAATCTACATGTATAACTAGCACGCTCACTAACAAATTTTGGCAATTCTAGCCTTATGTTGTTAGCTGTAGTGATGTAACGAATGTCAAATTTTAGCATTTTAGCGAATGCGAATGCCTACTCATATTCGCGAATGCGAATATTCAGTTTTTGAATCTATATCTCAAATTTGGCACACATCACCAAATCAATTCATTTATTTATATAGCGCACCAACTTTGGAAAAAAATAATTCATTCATAAGTAAAAGAAATTACACATTTCGATGTTAAATTTCAAAGTGTTAAAAAAAAAACAGTCACATGACAACAACAAAACTAATCCGACGATTTCGTGCAAGCATAACGCCCCTGCGCAATACGCAATGTTATTGTCGTTTTTCGTTTAGCAGCCCTCAGACGGTCGTTCTTGTATGAAAATTTATGTGAAGGAACTTAAAGGCATTCCAAATGGGATCGGCAAAATTCAAAATGCAAGTGTGTGTGAGAGAGCAGAGTGGCTACTAAAAACAGCCGAAAATAGACAAAAAAAAAATGCTGAAACTAGCTAAAAATAAAAGCTATAAGTACCTGACAACATGGACTTTCTTATATACGTTTCATACTAAAATGGTTTTTTTTAAGTGCAATATATGTGTAACGGTAGCACATAAAAAATTCTTTAAATGCTAAAATATTGGCTTTTAAATTTAAATTTAAAAAATCGATTAAAGTTTACATTTTTGGTCAATTTTCTGCTAGTTGTATATTCGCAAAATATTCGCAACATTTTGCGAATGCGAATGCGAATGTGAAAAAACATGCGAATATTCGCGAATGCGAATGCGAATATTCGTTACATCACTAGTTAGCTGGCGCCAGGATTTGGTGGTATAGTTCAAACTTCGTATGGATATTTCATTTTGTGGACTCCAGAAATATACAAGGATTGGATAGACCTTTCATTGAAATGAAATTTGTTTCTAGAAAAATACAACACCATAAACGACATAGAATTAATAGATCGCAGCAAATAATTCCACTTTAGACGTTAACGAAATAAATCACATGTGACGTCAGCATATAGCAAAACGAAAGTTTCACATTGCGCAATCCCAGTATGGCGTGAAATGCCCAACGTAATGTGAAATATCAAGCCGAAATATTTACTTTCAGGTCGGTTTTGACCCTTTCAGGGTCAAAAAAAATTAGGTTGATCCAAGGGCGCAGCGAGAGAAAAACTGCTTTAGTAGCGCTTATATTTGCCACAGTGGTATATTGAGCAATTATAAGACATTAACCGAAAAAAAAATTGGGGGGGACAAGAAGAAGTTTAGAGAGTTTTGGACCAAAAAACCAAAAAATCCGACAAATTCATGACGCCCGATTTCGATGAAAATTTATATACACCACAGTGGCAAATATAAGCGCTATCAAAACACTCTTAATCTCGATACGTCTTGGGTTGATCGAAAAATCTGAAATTTTTTATATTGAGTAAAAAGGCAATTCTGAAGCCGGAAAACGTTTTTTTTTTATCGCCGCCACGCCCCTAGATTTTACGTAATGTCGCATATATTCGACATCGACCTCCAATGGCGCGCACTGTTTCCTTGCACAGCTGGTACTCCAATGTAGAAGAATAGAACAAAAATGGGTTTGTTTTTATTTATTTATAGTTCATGATAAAAAAAAGGGAAAACAAAATTAAATTCTTAATAAACCTGTACTTTTGTGTGAAAATTTGGAAAAAAGTTTAAATTTCTTTTTACACAGCGAAAAACGTTGATTTTTTTACAAATAATGAAAGAGCTTTTTTATTGCAACCCGGAGCTTTACAGCGACCGGCACTCTTAGCTTGCACAAAGATTGGGATGTGCAGCGTTTGATCGTGACGAACCTCTTGCGGTGGTACCTTTTGAAAAATTTGAATTTATTCGTATTGTTCCAGCTGCATTAACTTTGTTTTTCTTTAAAATTTCAAACAATTGATAAGAACGGAAGTAATTGTCGAAAAACAGATTTTGACCGATTTCACCTTTCGGAATTCGTTGCGTTAGATGGAGCACAATAGATGACCCAAAACCAACAGTTTTGACCAATTGTTGGTTTACTTCTGTTGTTGAGCCTTGGTAAACAATGAATTCATACGGAATTCCACTTTTTCCACACATAAAGAAAACGTTTATTCCCCATAGACAAGGTTTTCCTTTAATGTATTGTTTACTAAAAACTGTTCCCCTAAAACGAATGATTTGTTCGTCAATACACAAATTTTCGCCCAATGGTAGCTGCAATAGACGACTCAGTACGAGTTCAATAATTAGTCTCACTTTAAAAAGGCGATCTTTTCCAGTTCTGCGTTCATTCGAATCAACTAAATGCAAATTATTTCCAATTGCGAAGAATCTTTTGCGGGTCATATTCTAGGTGGAAAAAAGGAATACCTATTTTTGAATCGTAAAACATCTTCACTCGGGGTAATTTCAGGACACTAATCATAATGTGGTGTGCAAAAACTATACGTACTTCTTCAACAGTGCATTCCTTGAGTGTAGTATGTCGTTTAAAAAAAAAGTCATCTGTTAAGTAGGGGAGAGGTGTGTACCTTGGTCCGGATTTCACATTTTTCAATCTAGAAAATTTTGCAGGATGTTTTCTTTAGTTTTTGTTTTATATAAGTTCTCTCATATCCTTCCGACATTAAATGACGAGTCATTTTTTTTTCTCCTCCTTACCAATAAATAGAAAAACTTCTTTTACCATACCAATCCAAAACGGTTCAAGGTACACCATGCAAGTGTACCATGGTCCTTTGGTATGTGTACCTTGGACCGCATAAAATAAAAGGAGTAAATTCGTAGCAAGTATGTAAGAAATTAAAAATACTCGTTTATTTGCATATGTCATATTGTTTTAAACGGAAAGTATTTAAGTCTTCCTTTTTTCTCGGCGCAAAAGGCTTGAGATGGATGAATCATTTTCTACGCTTATATCAGGCTCTATAAATCATCTTGAAATTGAATCTTTTCTTTCGAAACTCTTTTCGGTATGGTTTTTCGTTATCTTTCGTTATTTTCTGAAGAAAAGAGAGAAAATTTTCTAAATTCGATCAAAATAAGAAACAGCAAGCCAATATTCATCTTAAATTTGTACCTTGGACCGGTCCAAGCTGCTCTTGTACTGTTTGTTCCAGGTTCTTGTTGGTCAAGGAAGACATTCTCATGTTGTGTATTATCACTATCGTCGACCCTGTTTTCTGAGACAGCTTCATGTTGAGCAAGTAACACATCTTTTCTTTGCATTTTTGGCACTTCGAAAAGCAACTCTTCATCATCCCCAATAATCTCATCAAGATCTGAATCCGCTTCCAGCATCGCCATTATCTCGTCATCAGTCACTTTTTCCACTGTCTATTCAAATCGACACAAAATTATGAAGATAATTTCGCGACAAGACTAAGATCTATCAGCAATGTCTAGGAAAACATATAAACGCCCTTTGGAGGTAATTGTCGAATATATTTGACACCCGTCTTCTTATGCGAAACTTCCTTCATGAGTACTTAAAATTTTTATTGATGCCGTCTGAATAATCCAAGTATTAATTTTTTATTTGCAAAGATTGCTTATTTCACACACGTGGTGATCACATTCCAACATTCCAACCGGCTTTAAACTAAGAAAACAAGCGAAACAACACCAACAAAAACGTTTATGTATAAATTAAATATCTGTTTTGTGAACAAAATGAAAACGAAATATATATGTAACTGTTAATAATTTGACTGTGAGGGGGTTTATGTACATAGCTGGCGTAATGTCGCATATAATCGACAAAAACACTAAAAGGGTTAAGTCAAAATGCCCTAATAGGTCGAAAAGATTTCAAAATGCTCTAATAGGTCGAAATTACCTATTAGCGCTAAAGAAAAGGGTAATAAACGCCATCACATGGCTATTTCCAGTCGAAAAGCGCTAATAGGGAATTTTAGGTCAGAAATTATTATGACTTTAAAGTAGAAAATATCTATTATATATAGGGAATATATATAGGGAATTCCAACTTATAGGTCAAAGTATCAAAGTCGATTTTACCTATTTGGTCAGAAAAATAAGTAATTTCGACTTTGTGGTTGAATGTTTTGTTTCGCCATCTTTGTTCGTATAACATCTTCCTTTGAGCCAGCTTTTTGTAAGAGAAAATAACAATTTTATTTTATATTTCTTCATTGAAAAGGCCCGTGAAAAAAGTAGTTTTAGAAGGAACGCTTTAATCATAAATCCTGGATAGCATACATACGTATTTCGCTTTTATTAATTGAAAATGTGGTCGCATACAGCCTGTATTTTATTTGTATTTTAGTTAATAGAAAATATTTCGTTAAAAATATTTAATTCATCTTACGGATAAGTTCATGTGAATAAGAGAGAAAGAATTATATTGATTAACATACATACATACACCACAAGTCCTATAAGGTCGAGAATTGGTAATTTCGACATCGTATGGACTTCTTTTCGACTAATATATATTAAAAGGGATTTCTTTTCGTCCTTACTTTGATGCTCTATTATGCCCTATTATTACCGCCAATCGGCTTCCATTTTATTTCCCACTTACAACGAGTCGACGTCGTGCGGACGTAATTTAGCCCTATTTAGGTCAGGTAAAGAAAATAATCTGACCTTAAATAGGTAAGCATTTACCAATTTTCGACCTATTTTGGTACTTGGGGGCTTTAGTAACAATACTTCATTCTAAGCAAAATCAAATTCGTAGCCTTAGTTCAAAATATATGTCAAATAATGTCAATTTACTATTAAAGCCTTAGCCTCAGTTCGGCTAGGAATGGAAAACTCCATATCAAAAAAAAAACTTCAGAAAATTCCTGTCAGAAATTTCACGCAGCATTTCTGACGGTTGGCCTCAGTTCAGGGAAAAAAGTATTATAATATTTAAGTACTTTTTCGGCGAAAACTGCACATTGAAACCCAGGCTTTTCTAGCAGACATAGCTCAAAATTGAAAATAAGTTTGAAGGTTTGGAGCGTTCCTTTAAAAAACTGTGCTCAACAATCGCCAAACAGGCGCAAACAGGCAGAGCTGCCCCTATGAGAGGTACATACAGAAAATTTTTTTTTTTCTGAAATAGTTATGTTTTTCCAGTGAATTGCACCGAATTTTCGAGAAGAAAAAAGGAATCTTCCCGGAATATGTCCTGGATAGTACAGATTTGTTGGAAAGTATTACAAGCTCATCTTTGGATTGTTCGGCAACGGATGATGACACGCAAAGTCTAGATAAATCGACCGGGAACAAATCGAAAGTTGGAGCGCGACAAAAATTGGCAGAAAAAATGGCCGAAATGCTTGCCAAAAAGAAAAAGTTCCACAGCAAAGTGTTGGATTTTCCGGAAAAAAGAAGGAGAGCAGAAAGGCGGGAAGAGATGGCTCAACGGAAAATATTAAACTTTTGGAGTTGTTGGTAAATAAATCTTCTTCTTCCGTGTTTAACTATCCCGGTCTATTCCGGGGTCCGCAAAACGCGACCAGTTCCTTCATTTTGTTCTGTCAGTTGCATCATCCGAGATAAGTCCTACAGCCCCTAGGTCACATTTTATTGTGTCCATCCAGCGCTATTTCGGACGCCCCCGTTTTCTGCAACCTTGAATTTCCAGTGCGTAGCCTTTCTTTGCCAAAGTCTTCTCATTTGCTCGCAGGACGTGTCTCAATAATTGGCGCAACTCCATTGCGTCTACGGATGTCTACGATTGGAACATGATTAAGACCGTATATCCAGAGAAGCATCTTTGTTTCCATAACACTAACCTTTCTTTCTGCTACTTTCGTTGCTAGTAGACATTCCGTACTATAAAGAGCGACTGGTCTGATGACTGTGCGGTAAATTTTGGATTTTAAGCGGTCGCATATCTTTTTTTCGCACATAACAACAGTCGCTGAACGCCACTTAAGCCAAGCGGCGTTAACTCTCTCAGTAACTTCGCGAGTGATCGTCCCGTCAGCAGAAAGTGTCGACCCAAGATACTAAAATTTTTCCGACCTTGGTAAGTCAGTGCTATTTATTTTGATGGTCCCTGCTTCGTAATTGTCTGTTGTCATGTATTATGTTTTCCCGACATTCAAACGTAGTCCAAACATTATTTATTTTATTTTTTTTTATTATTATTGTTTTACTTCTGTTTGGTAACAAATTTGTTTTATACAGAAGGGAGTTTCTTTATCATAAGTATTGAATGTAGGTATTTGCATATGTATATTATAGATATATCTTTAGATTCTGGATGAGTTTTAAATTGTATTACTCGTTTAATATAAATGTTCTTATGCGTAAACTGCTAACCATAATGTTTGCCGCCGTCTAAGGGTTAACATAATGTTCATCATTTATTTTCATGTTCTCATTCATTTTGCTCATTTCTCTTATTCTATTTCTTTTATATTCACTTGTACATAATTACATACATAACTGCCTTTTGCCGTTATGCACATATGTAAAAAGCTGTAAGAGCGAAGTAGTCGCATTAACGTAGGCAGTAGTCATTCAGTCGTGCACGGTTCTAAAAGTAAATTTTTAAAGCCTCCCGCCTCGCTGTTAATTGTAAAGTTGAAACAAAAAACAAGTAAAAATTTTACTAAATTAATAAATCTGAATTGCTCTTAAAACTGCGTTTTATTTGAACCGTAGACTACTTGCATTATTGCAACGACAGTAACAAATCTTTAAAAATTTACTAATTAAATTTGAGTGTGTAATCACGCGGTAAATTTTGCACGCGCGAGAATCGCAACACGCATAAAGAAGTTCAAACGGCAAAACGAGCGTTTGAAATAAAACTCTTTAACGTGAAAAGGTTATTTTATAAAACATAAAATATGAGCGAAGCTAATTGTAAATGTGCCCAACCGGACACTGATGATATGGTACAGTGTGATAAATGCGACCATTGGTATCATTTTGGTTGTGTCGGAGTGGATAATAGTGTAGCCGACCGAAGCTGGAGCTGCGAAGGCTGCAGCCAGAATACTTCAAATCAAGCACCTAACTCGGACACACAAGGAAAAATGGACAAAGGGGCAACGGCATCATCTCAATCGTCTCCAACCATGGAATCTGCGGAAACGAGGGAACATGTGAACTTCACATGGCCAAAGCCAGCAACAACAACGTATTCATTTACTCCTATGGGACTCATAACGGAAAATTCGCAAGCAGCCTTCGATCACGTCATAGCAACAACAACGAACGTTACTCGTCCGAATATAGTTGACTCCGAATTCTCTTCATCGCCTTTCGCGGCTGTAGGAACATTCATACCTGATAGGCGCCATCTATTGCAAGGTAGAAACAACTATTTTGAGCAGCAAAATAACATTGCGCTGACAGCATCGAATTTGACAGCGACGTCACTGTCAAACGCAGTGGCAGCACCAACTTCGACAACGTCAACTAAAATGACAAACATTATGGCAGCACAAACTTTGCCAACGTGAGCAAATATGTCAAATGCACAGCTGTCACAACAAATGCATTTGCAAATACAACGACTGGACGAAGAAATGAAATTGAAGCAGCAATTCATTGAAGCAAAATATTAAATTTTGTCACAAGCGCAAGGTGAGGGATCGTTGCGTGAGAGTCTATTAACGTCCTCTAACTCTTTAACAACTGAGCAACTAGCGACAAGACAAATAATTCTGAAAACGACTTCCAGTATTCAATGGTGACCCAGAAACATGGCCGTTGTTTATAAGTAGCTTCGAAAGTAGCACTGCTGCTGCCGGATTTAATAACGCAGAAAATCTCATCCGATTACAGGACAGTTTAAAAGGAAAGGCATTGGAGATGGTAAGAGCTAAGTTGTGTTTACCGAATATGGTTCCGGAAATCATTTCAACGTTGCGGATGTGTTTCGGACGCCCAGAGCAAATTCTGGAACGAATGATAGCCAAAACCAGAAATATGCCACCCATTAAAGACAAGATGGAGACGCTCGTAGAATTCTCTTTGTGTGTACGAAATATCTGTGCCACTATGGAGAGCTGTCAGCTGCATTCACACATGCACAATCCATTCTTGGTAAAGGAATTGGTGGATAAACTGCCGAACAATCATAGGCTAAGTTGGGCGATGTCTCCAAAAGACGTAAAAGTGCCTATAGTGAAAGCGTTCAGTGACTGGCTGTACCAATTAGCAGAAGCTGCCAGCACCTTAGTGTCATATTCATCCATTAAAGGTAACGCCGCGCTTAACACACATACAGTTGACAAAAGTGAAAAAGATGTGGATCAGCGTAAACGTGGTAAATGCTACGTCTGTGGTAGTCAGGATCACAAAGTACCAGGTTGCGACGTATTCAAAAAAGCAACGCTTAGCGAAAGATGGGAGTATGTGCATGAGAAAAATATTTGTCGGCAGTGTCTTTGCATGCATCGCCGTAAGTGCTCACTCGAAAAAAAATGTGGTATAGAAGGATGCGAAGCGAAACATCATCAAATGTTGCACAAAAAGAAACCAGATGAGGACAAGCCTGCTGGCGATGCTCAAGTGAATGCTCATAGCCATAAACACGGTGCTACGAATCCATATTTTAGGATTATACCGGTAAAATTACATGCAAAAAACAAAATAATTGAAACTTTTGCATTTTTAGATGAAGGTTCAGCAGTCACGCTAATAGAAAGAGGCACATTCAATAAATTGGGCGTTGAAGGCAAATCAAGTCCATTATGCTTAAGGTGGACCGGAAATACCACTCGCATGGAAAGTGACTCGGTAATTGCCTCGATTCAAATCTCGAACGCTACCAACGGCAATAAATTTCATCTAAAGGACGTTCATACTGTCGGAAATCTTAACTTGCCATCTCAATCAGTAGACAAAGCGCACGTCACTGCAAAATATCCGCATTTAAAGGGACTACCTCTGTCTTCCTATCAAGATGCACGACCGAAAATACTAATTGGCGTCAACAATTGGAGACTAGCGGTGCCTTTAAAAATTAAAGAGGGCAAGACCAGCGAGCCTATAGCTTCGAAATGTCGATTAGGGTGGACGTTACAGGGATATATCGCCGAAAGTGGATACGTCGCTGAAAACGTAAATGCTTATCATCTTAACCTACACGTATGCGATTGTCAACGTGAAGACGAACAGTTACACGAAACGATAAAAGAATTCTTCAATATAGAAAACTCTCAAGCGAGTCGAAGCCTCTCTGAAGACGACAACCGAGCTATAAGCATTCTTCGAGAAACGTGCATAAAGCTCAAAAATCGATACGAGGTCGGATTGCCATGGCGAACCGACGATGTAAATCTTCCAGAAAGTTTCTCTCATGCCTTGCACAGATTAAACTGTTTAAAGAAAAAAATAATCAAAGAGCCCGAACTAAAGGTAATTATACAAGCCCAGATTGACAACCTAGTCAACAAAGGATATGGTTGGAAAATTACATCCCAGGAGGCAGAATATACTGATGGAAAGGTTTCGTATTTGCCAATCTTCGTGGTCAAGAACCCAAATAAGCCGGGTAAAATCCGCTTAGTATGGGACGCAGCTGCAAAATCATAGGGAACGTCTCTCAACGATTTTTTACTAAGCGGTCCTGATCTACTTAATTCGCTATTAGAGGTCTTACTTGCCTTCCGAGTGGGAAAAATTGCAGTGTGTGGAGATATAGCAGAAATGTTCCACAGAATAAACGTTCGAGAAAGCGACATGCACGCTCAACGGTTTTTATGGTGGGACGATGAGCTACGCAGTCCTGAGATTTACGTCATGCGAGCACTTACATTTGGTATGAACTGTGCACCATGCATCGCTCATTTTGTTCGCGACAAAAACGCTGAAAGGTTCAAAGACGAGTATCCGAGGGCGGTAGAAGCTATCCACAAGTACCACTATGTCGACGATTTCATCGATAGCGCCGACGACGATGCTGCAGCAATAGAGTTGGCGTTACAGGTGAAACAGATTCATGCAGCTGCTGGATTTAGCATACGCAACTGGACATCCAACTCGCTCGAAGTCTTGAAAAGATTGGACACAGATGCCGAGGACGGACAATGTTTACGAGAGTGGGGTTCCACTGCTAAAGTGTTGGGTATGTTTTGGGAGCCTATTAATGATGAATTCAGATATATTTGCAGATTTCCACGACTTCGTCGTGACGTCATCAATGAGTCCTTGGTACCCACCAAAAGAGAGACGTTACAAGTTTTAATGTCCATCTATGACCCTGTTGAGGTGAGGGATAGAGATAGTGACCACGTACCTTTGATTTCCGGACGGCGCTGGTTGCTGTGACGATTTTCGTGGTGTTTTATTAACTGTGAGAACGGCGGTTGCACGACGCGGATCGCTCGGGATTACACCGTTTGACTTACAAAAAATGTTACAAAAAAAAAATTATAATTTGCCTTCGTGGCGAGTTTGATTACGGAAAAACGAAATAACGATAAATTGCCTTCTTGGCTTCCTCTTAGGGATAATTGGAATTCACTTTTTTTCTTTTGCGCTTTTATGTTTTCTTTTTACTTTAGATATAATTTTTTACAAGCTCACTAATAATACCCCGCTGTGGCTCCTTCTCCTTTGGTTTCTTATTTTCGTATTTACGATTCACTGTGATTGGGGCTTTTGTTATTTCATATATAAAATTCAACTTCTTTTTTTTTTTTGTTGGGCGTTACGTAGGCGGTTTGCGTTCGAGAGCGTTTTATTCAAATTTTTAGTTGCGACCGTTTTATTCGCGAGCACCAAACCGATTCAAAAAAAACGTCGTCGTCGTCGCTCGATCTAGTGCTGTAGGGCAAGAAGATATTTGATTAGTTCGATTCTCGCCTAACTCTAAGGGCTCGGCTATCGAACGGCGGTAGCTGTGGTGAAGAACGAACATACTGCCCGCCTTGCGCTACGCAAAAAATTTCTCAATCCAGTTCGCGTCTGCTAGACGATTGGTTTGGGCCTTGGCGACGTTGGTAGGAGAAGGCGGAGGCGATATTGTTGAGAAGATAGTGAACAATAAATGAAAAGGGGGAGGGGAGCTGTTGCGATCAGGAGCAGCGGCGTGAGGTGGAAAACTCGCGTCGACACCTCGATAGCGAAAATCCAGGAGGAAAATCCTCCTGGATCGAACGGCTGGATGACGAATGCACAGCTGATCATACGAAAGACCAGATACGCTTGCAGCACCGCTCCAACATAAAGCACATCGTTCAGCGATAAGGAGGAAGAAGTCTTTTGGATAGCGTTGAAAACGATTCGTATCTTCGTGGATGTACTCTCGGGCTTGATCAGTGAATTAAAGGTATCGCGCATAAGTGGCTGCCGTGCGAGCCTTTTCTTCAAGCTGCTGTATTGCGTCAGCGCTCCAACTCGCGACGAGTCCAAGCAAGGAGCGGCTTTAGAAAATTCGATCTTAAATGGTAGACGTACGACATATCTACCTTCGGAATTTTTAACGGTGGTTTGAGCATAAAGCTCTTCACAATAAACGTCCTCTGGAAGAGGCGGAGGGGAATGTGGAACCTCTTCTTGTTCCCAAAACGATTTGAGTAGCTCGGAGAGCGACTCATGGGTGTCTCCGGAGGAGACCTGCGTCGTACACGCTTCGGTGGATTCGCTGGCGATGGGCCCACTCAAATACCACCCGAACACTGAATTTTGTGCTACGA
The DNA here is from genome assembly GCA_020466095.1 of Chlorops oryzae. Lineage (NCBI taxonomy): Eukaryota > Metazoa > Arthropoda > Insecta > Diptera > Chloropidae > Chlorops > Chlorops oryzae. Next base: position 16,082 of record JAIPUU010000763.1, read on the forward strand.
GACTCCCTCCGACATTCATTTTGACTCCAGGTCGTAGTAATTTAGGCATAATATCGGAGCCGATGACCATATCGATGCGGCCTGGATTCATAAAATGGGGTCGGCGAGCTCAAGCGATGAAAGCTCTTGGGGATCCATGTTGGAGACCCGTTTGGCTGGAAGCCAATTTGTCAACTTTGGTAACACCACGGCGTCGATCTGATCCTCGAACGTAGAACGAGGCGATGCGAGCATGATGGAACACTCTTTTTTTGCAACTTGGGTGCACTGCCCGCCCATACCGGATACGTTGCACACTTTGGGCGTAGTTGGAAGATTCAATTGGAGCTGCATCCGTTCCGTAATAAACGTCCTTTGAGATCCTTGGTCGAGAAGGCCTCGCACTAAAAAGCGCTCTCCTTGATGCAATATGTGTGTGAGCGCGGTCGGCAACAGTACTTGCGTCTGGCTAATCGATACGTGCGCATGTGCTTGCGAAGTGGATGATCCGTCGGCGGTTACAAAATTCGAAGTCTTCGGTGGCGCGGAAGCCTGTGCCGGATGGCTCGTCGGAGACGGGCCGTCAGCCTGAAGAGGCGTCGGTGTGGTTGAAGATCCTTGACCCTTTTGTGTAGCCGTTGGATTCGGAAAATGAAGAAGCGTATGATGCGATTTTCTGCACTTTGCACAACGGAAGGTACTATTACACTTTGCCTTTTGATGACCAGTCGCAAGGCAGTTGAGACATCGATGGTGCTGCGAAACAGCTTGGACACGTTCGTCGACCGACATATTGAGAAACACATCACATTGGCGTAGAGGATGGTTGCCGCGACAGAGGACGCAGACTCCATTGGTCCGCTCTTGGGCGAGGAACACGTTCGTCGAAGGCACTTCGGATTTTACAGCGGGATGGGGAGCCTCCAATGCATTAAAGCTGGAAAGGCGTTCAACAACTTCATATCGCTTAGTCAAAAAGGCATTCATTTGTGGCCACGTTGGCACCTCTCGATGTGACGCCAATGACTGTTCCCAATGTGCGATCGTTTGCGCCGGAAGACGCCTGGAACAGAAATGAACGAGCAGGGCATCCAAAATATCCACGACATGACTCTTCAGCATCTTGAGGCAATCGTTGACGGTTGTTTGTATGCGCAGGATTCCTTCCGGCGTTTCATCTTGGATAGCAGGCAGGTCGAATAAATTTTTTAATTGATGATCGACGAGGATGCGTTTGTTCTCATATCGCGCCTTAAGAGCCTCCCACGCATTCGTAAAGTTGTCGCCACACAGTGGATAGCCTTTAACGATAGCACTCGCGGCTCCCGTCGTCTTGCTGCGAAGATGGTATAACTTTTGCACTGGTGGCAGCCGAGGGTGATTGACGTAAACCGCGGTGAACATGTCTCGAAATGCCGGCCATTCACTATAGCCACCGGCAAAAACTTCAGTATCACACGGTGGTACCCTGATGAAATTGTCTTCTCCATGGAAGTCGTTAGGTGGACGGGTCACTCGAGTGCTCGTCAGCGGTGGATGCTGGGGGGTGATTTCTCGTAACAGCTCTTGAAGCCTAGCTCTGGCTATCATCTGAAGATCGCGACACTCGTGATAACTAATTTCCGCAGAATCGGCCGCATCCGGACTCCAGGCACCTTTCTCGACCGCTGCTCGATACGTTTGCCGCACTTCATTCCAATCGTACACCAGTTGTTCGATTTTAAGCTCCAGCAATTGCTCGCTTTGATTCATCGGATCGCTGCTCATAGCTGCATCACACATGTTCTTGAGTTCAGCAACCGCGGAGTTAAAATGCCGTAAGGGATCCATATTGTTTACGGATATTGATCACGAAACTCGATTCTGACAAGATAATTTTCCGAAGAATTCACTGCAAGCTCGATCAATTCACTAGTAAAATGAGAGCAAACTTAAATTATCGCCGGCCTTTGATGTGAACTGGATGCTGTTTGTGAAAAAGAGATAAAAACCTCGGCCGAAAAGGGACAATATAAGTTATAGTGTTGCATCTATTCCGCCACAAACTAGCGACGGACGAAACAACAATAAATTCCCGCTTTCTCAGTGGAGACGGGGGGGGATTAAACTTGGTACAAGCTGGAGTCCCGTGTACACCACAAAATCCCTGTTTGGAAGGGTGCCTCGAGTTGGAGCCGGAAAATAAATGAAATAGGCTCACACGCTAGATTCCCACGGAATCCGACACAACCGAAATGGTTTGTCTATAATTAACCCAAAGACGGGCTCGGCACGATAGAATAGAAGAAAATAAATTAACAACAGTAACACTTGGATTAAACCAATTGAATTTGGAAGAGAAACACGAAAAGAATTATAAATTCAGAAATTGAAAACTATTAATTCCACCAAATCAAATTATACTCTCCTGATATAATCTTCTAACTCGAAATCACTATTCTTCACTGACTCTCATCTACTTTCACTTTTGAACACTTCTAAACACAGTTCGAAAACTAACTAACTTTCACTCTTCTCTAAACATCTTTTTTATAATAATTAGGCTAAAAGCTTTCACTCATTGTAACCTCATTTCCCCGAACGCCTCCCTTAGACATAACGAATCAGTGCAACTCCCGCGAAAATCATAACACCGATTTTCTTGGTGTTGCTTACAATTACATCTCAATACATTCGGGTTCATACATTGATAACCATGCCCAAGACACAAAATACACAGAGGTATGGCTTTACGCTTTTACTTGGCTGTTGAATGGTATCAGTATAAGCGTGGGGAAATGTCCAAAAGCAACGATCTAAACCTTTCGATCTTGCTCTTGTTCTTGTTACAATTTCCACTGCGATGGCTTCTCACACTTCTTGAGACGCCCTCGCAGTAGTTTACTTCTAATCAGCTGTTTGTTCATTTGGCTAATAAATAAGTAGGTCATTGGCTGCCGCTGCTTATAATTTTTCTAATTTATATTATGTTATTTCATCCTGAAAACATCTACTCTTTGTATGTGTTTCTTTCCGTGTTTCCCCTCCTTATCTTCGAAAGCTTTCGCAGAGAGAATGCAACACTTTCGAAGATCGAGAGAGAAGAGAGAGAGAATGTCAAAGGAAGGAATTGAAAAATGACATTTACCTAGAAAAGACAGAAATTGTGTACAGCACATCTCTGTAGTGGAATAAAATAAATATAAATATAAATAAATAAAAGAAACTTCTATCACCTAAAATATCAAGCTAAATAAATAAATCATAAAATAATAAAAATGAAACTCCATCCTCAAAAGTAAGTGAATGGTAAACAAGGCTGATCTAAGCTCTAAATTGTTTTGTCTTCTTCTTTTAGCTATGTTCGCCCGTTCAGCTGGACTGTATGCGCGACTAAATGTATGTATGTATGTTCATATTTCTCCCTTTTCAGCTGGCTGCTGTTTAAAAAAAATGAGCCCATAACAACTCCACCTCCTCCTCCTATGAAGTTGTTTGCTAGCCAAACAACTTCGTACGTTATTGCAAAGGGAAAAAAAATTGTCGAAGGATCGACAGCGATGGCCCAGCGTTGTAACTAAAAAAAATCAAAGTATTAAAATACGCTTACTTACTAAATATTGATATGGGTTTTTTTTTCTTTTATATTTTGTTTATATTTTTTTTTTTGTTTTTTTTTTTTTTTGTTTTATTTTTTTTTTCCTATTCTAGCGAGTGACTACTAGCCGTTAACCACTTGGCGGTTCCCCTGAAATCGCTTCAAATCCTGCACGTTCCAAACTCCCTTATCATTGCCATCTTCATCTTGAAGTTGATATGTCCACCCTGACAGCTTCTTTCGAATTCGAAATGGACCTACGAATTTTGGAGCTAGTTTCGCTGAAAAAATATGAAGCGGCATCCGATAGAGCAAAATTCCTACGCCAAACTAACTCGTTCTCTAAAAAACTGTTCGTCTCTTCTCCTAAGGTTGTAAGTATGCGCTGCTTTTGCACTGGCTTCTTTTAACTTTTCTTTTACATGTTCCCTTAACCCTTGCAGCGCATCTACCCTTCTCTCACCGTCCCTCCGTCCGAATATCATCTGTCGCTGATAATCTGTTTGTCCACAGATAGCCATGTTACGCCCGAAATTCACAAAATATGGGGACGTCCCTAGGACTTCATGTTGTGCTGTTCTAATGCAGCATCCAATTTTTGCCAAATTAGTGTCCCAGGTTCGATGGTTTTCCGAGACATATGCCCGTAAAGAAGTTTTTATAATTTGATTTATCCTTTCAGCGGGATTTGCTTGTGGGTGATAGTGTGCCGTGAATCTCAGGTGAACTCCATATTTTCCGCATAGTGACTCTAACTCTTTACTTTTAAATTGAGGCCCGTTGTCACAGACAATGGATTCTGGTACTCCAAATAATAAAAAAACATCTTCTTCTAAGCATCTACAGATAGCTTTAGCCGTAGCCGTTCTTAACGCAAATAATAATGGAAATTTGGTGAAATAATCTACGACTGTTAAAATATAAGAACTTCCCTGGTTTGTCCTTACTAAAGGCCCAATCAGATCTACACAAATCATCTGCCACGGTTCAAGATCAGTAGACCGTTCCACCATGCAACCCGCTGGCTTCCTATTATCAGGCTTGACCGCTTGACACACTTGACACTCCCTCACATATTTAACCACATCGCGCTTCACTTTTGGCCAATAATATTTTTCGGCTATTCGTGCTAAGGTCTTCTTAACCCCCATATGACCACTTAATGGGTGGTCATGACATTTCAATAATACTTCCTTCCTTTCCTCATTGCCTATAACTCTCTTCCAACAGAATGCCTCATCAAATAAATTATTTAGATTATTTCTAATATACTTAAACAATTCATTTCCTACTATGCGCCACTCTGGAAAAAGTTGAGGTTGAGCCTCTACGCGCTTCCGCATTCTGCTTATCCACGTCTCCTCCCTCCTTTCTGATTGCATTTCGGCTATTATTGGTACGCTCCTAGACAACATGTCCGGTACTACATTATCTTTCCCTTTCCTATGAATTATCTCGAAATCATATTGTTGTAGCTTTAGGGCCCATCTTGCCAATCTTCCACACGGATCTTTTAAATTGTTCAGCCATTTTAAAGAATAATGGTCTGTTATAACTGTAAACTTACTGCCTTCTATATAGGGTCTTAACTTCTCCACCGCCCATAATACTGCTAAACATTCCTTTTCAGTTGTGGAGTAATTTCTCTCACATTTTGTTAGCGATCGACTTAAATACGAAATAACCTTTTCTCCCTCCTCAAAGTGCTGTGTTAATACAGCTCCTATTCCGAAATCGGAGGCATCGGTTTGAATCGTAAATGGACGTTGAAAATCCGGACACGTAAGTACCGGTGCTGATACCAAACATTTTTTTGCCTTTGCAAAACTATCTTCACACTCTTGTTCCCATCTAAATTTCCTATTTTTCTTTAATAGCTCTGTTAATGGCTGTAAAAGTTGTGCAAAATTTGGAATAAAACGTCTATACCACGAAACTGTACCAATGAATGCTCTAACCTCTTTCACATTTCTGGGTGTTGGAATTTGACGCATCGCTTCCCTGGATCTACATGGAGCCCATCTTTGTTGACTATATACCCTAAATATTTTAGTTGAGGTAAGCAAAAATGACATTTTTGTCTATTTAATTGTAACCCGGCGTCCCTAAGTCGTTTTAACACTGCTTTTAATACTTCCAGGTGCTGTTCAAAATTATTGGTCACAATAATAATGTCATCTAAATAGACCAGAACATTTGACTCTAAATTTGCCTCGAAAAGACTATCGATGAATCGCTGCCATGTTGCCGGAGCATTGTGCAGACCAAATGGCATTCTTTTAAATTGAAATAGCCCTCGTCCGGGCACAGTAAAAGCAGTGTAAGCTCTGGAATTCTCTGCGACTGGAATCTGCCAGTATGCCGATTTTTATCTAAGCTTGATAAAAATTTAGCGTCTCTTAATTTATCTAGTGTAGCTGAAATGTATGGTAGTGGATAACTATCTTTCTCTGTTACTTTATTCAACACCCTATAATCCACACAAAACCTATAGGTATTATCCGATTTCTTCACCATTACTACCGGTGAAGCCCACGGGCTGTGAGAAACTTCAATTACTCCTTTCTCCAACATATCTGCCACCTCCTTATCCATTTATTTCTGTATTACCGGCGAAACGGGATAATAACGCTGTTTTACTGGTTCTACATTCGGGTTCACCCTAATTTTGTGTTCTACTAAGTGGGTACAACCTAAACCATCCGATATTTCCCTAAATTCGTTAGAAATAATCTGTTCAAGTGCCATCCTTTTCCTTAATGTTCAACTCAGAGTGTCCTATAATCGTATTAAGGGTAGCCACTTCTGCTTGCTCCGAAAATCTCCATTCATTCCTGGCTATATCCAGTATAATACCGGCTTTAATCCAAAAATCTGTTCCAAGAATCAACTCTTGAGACAAGAATTCTAATACTAGACACTTAATAGCAAAAGATTGCCTTTCTATTTCTATATTTAAAGTAATTTCTCCTATTGTATTTATTATTTTCCCATCGGCTAAGGCTATCTTCATGTTTGAAACCTCTATATCCCTATTAGTCTGAAGATGAATGCGATTCCACAATTCTAAACTTATAATTGTACGCGTCGCTCCTGAATCCAATAATGCCCTTACCACTGTGCCAGAAATTTTCACATTCAAGAACGGTCTCTTATCTACTTCTGTTGCTCCTACGATGAAATTACTATTTTCTACATTCCTATTCGTGATATGGTTAAATACCCCTACATAAGCCAGCTGGTTGCTCGCAGGCAACCTATCCTTATTTATTGGGACTCCTGTCCTGCGACCCCAGGAGTTCCACTCTCGTTTCCCGACGCTTCCAAAGTAGAAGCCGAATTGGTACCATTATCTTTTTGCCTATTTTGGTAACTTCCTGACGCCCTAGCCTGTTTTTAATGTTGACTTGAATTCGACTGAATATTTCTACAATGAGGACAAGTACGCCTAGTTTCGCCTTTTCGGCCACACCCGTAACATTTCCTATCGGGACAATTAGCTGACACATGTCCTATTTTCTTACAATTAAAACATTTAACTCCTGGTTGATTTCCAGACGCATAAGTTTTTCCCCTACTATCCGAATCCGTGCTCTGACTGTTAACTAGTGCTACGTCCTCCACCCGCCATACGTACGCCAAATCCGGCTCTAAAAGCGCTTTATTTTTGTGGTTTGGCGGTGGCACATAAGATTCCACTGAGGCTTTAACATTATCAATTTTCCTACCAAGCTGAACTAACTCTAGCAAAGATTTAGGCTCCGCCAATCCAATTTGTGCCTGGTAGAATGGTGCTAAATTCTCCCTTATTATTCTAGCATCTGCTCCTCCGGGACTCTATATTTTAATCTCCTAAATAAATTTTTCATCACTGACACATAAACTCCTATTGACTCCTCTGCTCCTTGTGTTCTACGCCTTATTTCTGTCCATAATAAATTCTCATAATTAGCTGGTAAAAATTCTGCTTTTAGCTGTTCCACTAATTCTGCCCAATTATTTACTTCTTCTTTAATGCCTCTAAGCCAAATTAACGCTTTTTCCCTCGAAAAAATGAATTGCTCCCCTAAAAAGTTGCATTTCCCACTAATCAAATAATATATAGATGTCTCACGCCGAACAAAAAAATTTGGTCGCTAGCGATACTGAGCTCTGGCTCCCAGCGAAAGAAACTTAGCAATCGGAAAAATTCGGGTTTTATACTTTTGCATTCGCGAAGCACCAGAAACGATTCAGTATGAAACTGAATTCGAAACAGTGCTGAGCTATGTCCTTTTGCCTTTTTTTTTATTTTTTGTTGTTTTTGTTGCGACGTTATACATATGTATGTATTTGTGTATGAATCTGTTCATGCTAGAAACCAAAAATTTGAAAATTTCAATTTGGGCTTCATGCGTATATGAGAAATTTTGAAGTTGCCCTGCAGTAAATGTACTCGTCACCAGGTGCTAGTGACCACTACATTCTCCTCTTGATATTTTGTATGAGCGAATGTATATGCGAGAGCATAAATATTTTTTACTGTTAGTATTTAGTAGTTTATATATAAAAAACTAACGGCTTTGAAAAAAATTTTTCGCGAACAATTATAAAAAAGGTTTCGAAGTCTAAATTGCAGGAATTTTTAAAAGTCACGTAAATTGTTTTCTTATCTTTAAGCGTAGAACACTTTGTTCTTTTAAAAAATTTGCTTGGTTGATTATTAAATTTTCCCCTTCTTTTTCTCGCCTGCGCGGGGATTCGAACTCGAACCTATGGGTAATGAGTGCACACACTATCCACTATGCCACAAAGCCGTCTTCTTCATACTTAAGCAAGTGTACAAGTAATTGTTATTTTAATTGGACTCGTTGTCTCTATTGCATAACCAGTTTCAGCATCAACTGATGTCTTCTCGCAAACACGATCATACAAAATATCAAGAGGGGAATATAATGGCACGGGTACAGTTGGTTACTAGTACCTGGTGACGAGTACATTTACTGCAGGGCAACTTCAAAATTTCTCATATACGCATGAAGCCCAAATTGAAATTTTTCAAATTTTTTGGTTTCTAGCATGAACAGATTCATACACAAATACATACATATGTATAACGTCGCAACAAAAACAACAAAAAATATAAAAAAAAGGCAAAAGGACATAGCTCAGCACTGTTTCGAATTCAGTTTCATACTGAATCGTTTCTGGTGCTTCGCGAATGCAAAAGTATAAAACCCGAATTTTTCCGATTGCTAGATTTCTTTCGCTGGGAGCCAGAGCTCAGTATCGCTAGCGACCAAATTTTTGTTCGGCGTGAGACATCTATATATTATTTGATTAAGTGATTTCACCTACTTCAATGCTTCACAAAGCTCTTTAACCCTTTCGATAAAAGCATGAACCGACATCCCTGATTTTTCTCCATTGAATTTTACTTCCCATTTCGCTAAATTCACTTGTTTAGTATTTCTAGGAGATCGAGTGTCTCTGGGTGCGGCAGCTTCTACCACATCCAAAACTTCTACTGCTGCTTCTCTACTCATAACGGCCCTATTACTCCAAGTTAAAGGTGTTTTCGGCTGATTAGCTGATTGCCCCTCCTCGCATGGCAAATCATCCGCTTTTCCTTCGTCTTCATCCGTCAGATTTGCCCACAAATCATGGCAATTCTGCCTAAGTCTGATTTGCTCTTTTGATTCCTCTTCACTATTTGGTTTTGCTCTACCTATTCTAGTCAAAGCCCATTCAATTTTTGTTGCTACTTTCGCATATTCGTTAGATTTAGGATGTTATGGGCTCATTTTTTTTAAACAGCAGCCAGCTGAAAAGGGAGAAATATGAACATACATACATACATTTAGTCGCGCATACAGTCCAGCTGAACGGGCGAACATAGCTAAAAGAAGAAGACAAAACAATTTAGAGCTTAGATCAGCCTTGTTTACCATTCACTTACTTTTGAGGATGGAGTTTCATTTTTATTATTTTATGATTTATTTATTTAGCTTGATATTTTAGGTGATAGAAGTTTCTTTTATTTATTTATATTTATATTTATTTTATTCCACTACAGAGATGTGCTGTACACAATTTCTGTCTTTTCTAGGTAAATGTCATTTTTCAATTCTTTCCTTTGACATTCTCTCTCTCTCTCTCTCGATCTTCGAAAGTGTTGCATTCTCTCTGCGAAAGCTTTCGAAGATAAGGACGGGAAACACGGAAAGAAACACATACAAAGAGTAGATGTTTTCAGGATGAAATAACATAATATAAATTAGAAAAATTATAAGCAGCGGCAGCCAATGACCTATTTATTTATTAGCCAAATGAACAAACAGCTGATTAGAAGTAAACTACTGCGAGGGCGTCTCAAGAAGTGTGAGAAGCCATCGCAGTGGAATTGTAACAAGAACAAGAGCAAGATCGAAAGGTTTAGATCGTTGCTTTTGGACATTTCCCCACGCTTATACTGATACCATTCAACAGCCAAGTAAAAGCGTAAAGCCATACCTCTGTGTATTTTGTGTCTTGGGCATGGTTATCAATGTATGAACCCGAATGTATTGAGATGTAATTGTAAGCAACACCAAGAAAATCGGTGTTATGATTTTCGCGGGAGTTGCACTGATTCGTTATGTCTAAGGGAGGCGTTCGGGGAAATGAGGTTACAATGAGTGAAAGCTTTTAGCCTAATTATTATAAAAAAGATGTTTAGAGAAGAGTGAAAGTTTGTTAGTTTTCGAACTGTGTTTAGAAGTGTTCAAAAGTGAAAGTAGATGAGAGTCAGTGAAGAATAGTGATTTCGAGTTAGAAGATTATATCAGGAGAGTATAATTTGATTTGGTGGAATTAATAGTTTTCAATTTCTGAATTTATAATTCTTTTCGTGTTTCTCTTCCAAATTCAATTGGTTTAATCCAAGTGTTACTGTGTTAATTTTATTTTCTTCTATTCTATCGTGCCGAGCCCGTCTTTGGGTTAATTATAGACAAACCATTTCGGTTGTGTCGGATTCCGTGGGAATCTAGCGTGTGAGCCTATTTCATTTATTTTCCGGCTCCAACTCGAGGCACCTAAATCGGATTATCCGGACAAACTAGCCGGACAAACCAATAAATTCCCCCCTTCTTCCAGTGAGAAGGGGGGATTTAATTGGTCGTGGAGTCCCGTGTACACCCAAAATCCGTTGGAAGGTGCCTCGAGTTGGAGCCGGAAAATAAATGAAATAGGCTCACACGCTAGATTCCCACGGAATCCGACACAACCGAAATGGTTTGTCTATAATTAACCCAAAGACGGGCTCGGCACGATAGAATAGAAGAAAATAAATTAACAACAGTAACACTTGGATTAAACCAATTGAATTTGGAAGAGAAACACGAAAAGAATTATAAATTCAGAAATTGAAAACTATTAATTCCACCAAATCAATTATACTCTCCTGATATAATCTTCTAACTCGAAATCACTATTCTTCACTGACTCTCATCTACTTTCACTTTTGAACACTTCTAAACACAGTTCGAAAACTAACTAACTTTCACTCTTCTCTAAACATCTTTTTTATAATAATTAGGCTAAAAGCTTTCACTCATTGTAACCTCATTTCCCGAACGCCTCCCTTAGACATAACGAATCAGTGCAACTCCCGCGAAAATCATAACACCGATTTTCTTGGTGTTGCTTACAATTACATCTCAATACATTCGGGTTCATACATTGATAACCATGCCCAAGACACAAAATACACAGAGGTATGGCTTACGCTTTTACTTGGCTGTTGAATGGTATCAGTATAAGCGTGGGGAAATGTTCCCAAAAGCAACGATCTAAACCTTTCGATCTTGCTCTTGTTCTTGTTACAATTTCCACTGCGATGGCTTCTCACACTTTCTTGAGACGCCCTCGCAGTAGTTTACTTTAATCAGCTGTTGTTCATTTGGCTAATAAATAAATAGGTCATTGGCTGCCGCTGCTTATAATTTTTCTAATTTATATTATTTATTTCATCCTGAAAACATCTACTCTTTGTATGTGTTTCTTTCCGTGTTTCCCCTCCTTATCTTCGAAAGCTTTCGCAGAGAGAATGCAACACTTTCGAAGATCGAGAGAGAGAGAGAGAGAATGTCAAAGGAAGGAATTGAAAAATGACATTTACCTAGAAAAGACAGAAATTGTGTACAGCACATCTCTGTAGTGGAATAAAAATAAATATAAATATAAATAAATAAAAGAAACTTCTATCACCTAAAATATCAAGCTAAATAAATAAATCATAAAATAATAAAAATGAAACTCCATCCTCAAAAGTAAGTGAATGGTAAACAAGGCTGATCTAAGCTCTAAATTGTTTTGTCTTCTTCTTTTAGCTATGTTCGCCCGTTCAGCTGGACTGTATGCGCGACTAAATGTATGTATGTATGTTCATATTTCTCCCTTTTCAGCTGGCTGCTGTTTAAAAAAAATGAGCCCATAACAATAGAACGGCAACCGCAGTGCGTATATGCGACCAATGCCTACCGTAGCGTACCTCAGATTTGTTTACCTTAACCTTCGCAACACTCCACAAATTTCCTGCAACCCCAAATTCAATTAAAGAAAACCAAATCGTGTAATGATTGTCAATGAAATATTAAATAGAATTCGATGGGTTCGATTTGTTAAAAAGTTGGTTTTTCCAACCAGGTTGCAAAGTTCCGATTATGCATCAAATCGAAAGCAGAGCGCGGACAGAGCGCAGGCAGAGAGACTGAACGTATATGAAACCTGGTGTTCGAATTGCGGTCACACACGTTCGTTCGAACAGGCGATGCGATCAACTTCTATGTTCGAAGTTCGATGCAAAGCACAGCGTTAGAACTGACCTACGCAACACAATGCACGTAATCCCGATGTATTATACAGATTGCCTGGCTCGCTGTCTGCTAGCCTTGAATTCGTATGGACTTGCAATGGAAAAAGCCCAAACCGATGTCTCTGCGTGTTCCGCAAGCGAAGACCCAACGCAATAAAAGAAAAGAAGAAAAAAACCGCAATTCGTTCTCACAGGGAACGAGAAACCCAAATGCAGCTTGCCAAGCCGCTATGTGCTGGTTGTTTTGCAATATCGACTGTGCACAAAAACCACCACCAAAGGCAACACGGATGTGCGAGCGAGATAGATGATGCGAATATGAAGAGAAAGGATGAGTCGAAACGGCGATATGTGTCACGTGATTGGATCGTGTTGCCCTTGACTTTTCTGGAGGGCAAATAGCGGTTAGGGGTGACACACACGTAGCCTACTTTCTCGATTCCCACTAAGATTGGTCCACCGGAGCCGATTCCAGGCTCCTGGCACGGGATCGCCAAATGTTGAGGTGAGGGATAGAGATAGTGACCACGTACCTTTGATTTCCGGACGGCGCTGGTTGCTGTGACGATTTTCGTGGTGTTTTATTAACTGTGAGAACGGCGGTTGCACGACGCGGATCGCTCGGGATTACACCGTTTGACTTACAAAAAATGTTACAAAAAAAAAAATTATAATTTGCCTTCGTGGCGAGTTTGATTACGGAAAAACGAAATAACGAAAAATTGCCTTCTTGGCTTCCTCTTAGGGATAATTGGAATTCACTTTTTTTCTTTTGCGCTTTTATGTTTTCTTTTTTACTTTAGATATAATTTTTTACAAGCTCACTAATAATACCCCGCTGTGGCTCCTTCTCCTTTGGTTTCTTATTTTCGTATTTACGATTCACTGTGATTGGGGCTTTTGTTATTTCATATATAAAATTCAACTTCTTTTTTTTTTTGTTGGGCGTTACGTAGGCGGTTTGCGTTCGAGAGCGTTTTATTCAAATTTTTAGTTGCGACCGTTTTATTCGCGAGCACCAAACCGATTCAAAAAAAACGTCGTCGTCGTCGCTCGATCTAGTGCTGTAGGGCAAGAAGGTATTTGATTAGTTCGATTCTCGCCTAACTCTAAGGGCTCGGCTATCGAACGGCGGTAGCTGTGGTGAAGAACGAACAGACCCATTAGGCTTTGTTTCATGCTACACAATCGGCTTAAAAATCCTGCTGCAGGAAATTTTGCGTTCGGGACTAGACTGGGATCAACCCTTATCAGAAACTCTCAACGAGAAGTGGTGTAAGTGGAAATCGACCATACTACTCATTGCAGAGGTACGAGTACCCAGATGTTATTCACCGAAAATAAAGTTGGCTAAGGAAGTGCAACTCCATTTTTTCGTCGACGCTGGCGAAAATGCGTATTCAGCAGTAAGCTACATTCGGACAGTATATTCCGAATCCGTATCTATAGCTTTAGTTGCCGCAAAAGCAAAAGTATCACCGCTCAAGCCGCTATCCATGCCGAGGCTGGAATTGCAAGCCGCCGTTATTGGTGTGAGATTGGCATCGAAAATACTAAATGTTAGCCGGATTCGTACGACGTCACAGCACTACTGGACTGATTCCAAAACTCTACTGCAATGGTTGCGAATGGACCCAAGGGATTGAAACAATTTGTGATGCATCGAATAGGCGAAATTCTTGAATGCACCAACGTCAAGCAATGGAATTGGGTGCCATCAAAATTGAATCCAGCCGACCTTGCTACAAAGGTGACCACGCGACCACAGGAGAAAGTCTGGCTTTCAGGACCTGACTTTTTGTTATCAGACAGCTGCAACTGGCCACGCTGGAAATCAATCGGAAAAACTCAGTACGACGATACAGAAAATTATTGCCTCCATGTAGCCAAGCCTTTGGAAGTATGCTATCCCATGTTAATTACTTTTCATGTTGGAAGCGTTTACAACGCGCGTCGCAAACATATATCCTGTTCATCGAAAAATTAAAAGCGAACATCAAAAAGTTAGCAAAACCACAGTACCTGACCACAGAAATGTATCAAAGCGCTCGAACATTTTTGTTTAAATATGCTCAAGCTGCTGATTACGATGAAGAAATTCGTAATCTAACCCGCAACAAGGTAATCGACCACTCAAGCAAAATAACAACCATGAGGACGCAATCATATTGCCTCAACACCATCGAGTAACATTCCTTCTCGTTCGGTGGTTTCACCAACGTTTACATCATCAGATGCACGAGAGTGTCATCAACCGTATAAGAAGCCGATTTTACATTCCTCGCCTTCGTGCGCTATATCGAAGCGTTCGACAATCATGCCAAATTTGCAAAAATAGCAGCGCAACGCCAATTGTACCGCAAATGGCCGCATTACCAGCAGCACGACTAGCCGCTTTCGAAAGGCCATTCACGTTCGTAGGAATTGACTTCTTCGGCCCAATTTTTGTGTCAGTAGGGCGACGGAGAGAAAAACGATGGGGAGTGATTTTCACGTGCTTAAGCGTACGCGCGATTCATATAGAAGTCGCACACAGTTTGGACACAAGTTCGTGTGTGATGACAATCACGAACTTTATAGCAAGACGAGGATCGCCCCGTGAAATATACTCGGACAACGGAACGAATTTTAAGGCAGCAGAAAAGATTTTGAATGATCAAATTAAATGGAAATTCAATCCGCCGAGCGCACCGCATATGGGAGGAGCTTGGGGAGACTCATTCGGACTGTGAAAAAGTGCTCTATGTCTGTGTCCAACGATGCGATTTAATGACGAAAGTCTCCGGTGTGCACTCAACGAAGTAGAATTTACCATCAACGCGCGACCACTTACATTTGTTTCCACCGAGCCAACCGACGATGAAGCCATCACTCCAAACCACCTTCTGATTGGTTCATCCGATGGTTTTAAACCCATATCAAATGAGAAGACGGATCTTCGACAGCGTTGGCATCTCCTCAACAATTTGCGGACAAATTTTGGCGCCGTTGGCTTAAAGAAAATATTCCTATAATATCCCAGCGCAGAAGTGGTTTAATAAACAACCTCCAGTTAAAAACGGCGATGTCGTTGTAATCGTCGATCCCGATCTCCCTCGAAACAATTGGCCTAAAGGGCTTATAATAAACGTCTTACAAGCAAAAGACGGCCAAGTTAGAACTGTCTCAGTCAAAACGAAGACCACCATACTTCAACGACCTGTAGCGAAATAGCCGTTTTGGACGTCGGGGAACCAGAGAAATCAGTAAACTCGCAGACCAGGACTCATTTACGGGCGAGGGATGTTGCCGCCGTCTAAGGGTTAACATAATGTTCATCATTTATTTTCTTATTTTCATGTTCTTATTCATTTTGCTCATTTCTCTTATTCTATTTCTTTTATATTCACTTGTACATAAACACATACATAACTGCCTTTTGCCGTTATGCACATATGTAAAAAGCTGTAAGAGCGAAGTAGTCGCATTAACGTAGGCAGTAGTCATTCAGTCGTGCACGGTTCTAAACGTAAATTTTTAAAGCCTCCCGCCTCGCTGTTAATTGTAAAGTTGAAACAAAAAACAAGTAAAAATTTTACTAAATTAAAAAATCTGAATTGCTCTTAAAACTGCGTTTTATTTCAACCGTAGACTACTTGCATTATTGCAACGACATAAACAAATATAATAAATAGATCGGATTGTTAGAGGATCGGTGCAACTTAACATAAGAAGTTTGTTTTCTCTGAAAAAGGTTATCAGGGTTCCCAGGTAGTGACTTCGAGGTGCCGAATACACAGGGCAGACGAACATAAAGTGTTCTAGTGTTTCATTTTCATGAAGATTGCATAATGTGCATTGATTTTCTACTTCTAATTTGTGTATGTTGCCCTTTATACAAAATCTAGTAGAGTATATGGACGAAAGTCGAAGCTGAGCATAGACTTTTGCCATATAGAACTGTATGCGGTTGTGGAAATAGGGAGCGGTGCTGTCCTCTAGTGACCTAAGTATTCGGCACGTGTTTGAGCTTGAAGTAGTGAAGGAGAGTATGTCTTGGAATTTGAGATGACGGGGAAGCGCTCAAGAGCTAGGGACTGTTTGTGACCCAATCCTCAATATCACGTGAGTTTAGGAGAAACGTCATGTTTATTGTGTTGAGGAAAGTATTGAATTGAGAAATCCAATTTAGTTCAATGCTGACATTATTGTTGTGTAATTGTAATAACCGAAAAAGACATATTTTTGGTAGTCGAT